>JAQGBJ010002220.1:0-17622 GCA_034698345.1 Sphaeridia pumilis
GCTACGACTTCCACTAATGGGAATTCTAACGGCGAGTCCCCTGCAGCTCCTCCCTTCCAAACCTTCAAACATTACGATTCTGAGAATTTTGAGTGGGAATTGTCTCAGTGGCTTGCTCACGTCCGAGCTCATGTTGATACAGGTATGTGACGGTGACGCAGATTTTTTGCACAGAATTATGGGGCTTCTGAGCCGAATGTAGGAAAAACCTGTGCGGATTACATGACGTTTTTTAATTTTGCAGTATCTGTGAGAAAAAAATATCGCGAGTATTGGCGCTTGGTGAACGATCGTGTTAACCAGAGTAATTTCAGAGGTGAGTCCAGATTAGCACGGTTGATTTATTTTGTTGGCCTGTGTTTCGTTCGAGCTGCTGTGACATGGAGAAAGTGCTTTCTATAACGGAATATGGAATACGTTGAATATTTTTTATTGCCATTTTGTTTGTTGTCCAGGTAGAGGACGTGAAAGAGAGCGAACCGTCAGGATACGAGACACTTTGAGCAAAATGCTGTCTGAATCCACAAGACGCGTCCGTAAGTATTCATGCATGTCAAAATGACGAGTTACCGATAATGGATAGACCATACTTGGGTTTTCTGGATTCGGTTTTTGCAGTCTAATCCGCTTTTTGCTTTACCCACAGCCAACCCACCACCGAACAACGCATTCAAATGGTTCAAATGGACCAGCACTGACAATTTTGAGTCGAGGTTTTCAGAGTGGATTGCCCACGTTCGAGCTAATATTGACACAGGTATTGACTTGACTGATATCCACAAAACTTGTGTAGCTGAACGATGTAAGCGCTCAAACCGTTGCGCGAGTAACTATAACCAAGTTTTTGTAGTCATTGCAGATGATGAGGTTAGGATGCGATATATTATTTATTGCAGCCACATTTCTGACGCCCTACAAATAGACTCACTTGAAGGTAACGTCGATTATATATCATCTTGATTATCTCGCTCCATCCAAATATCCAAGACTATGAGACATTTTTTGTATACATTCCAGGTCATGTCAGAGAGCAAGCTCAAAGGGTGCTACGTGAACTGATCGCAATTATCCGTGAGGCCGAAAATCGAGCTTGTAAATTGACCTCGGATATTTTGATAAAATTCTCCATGTCGGCTATAATTTTAAAGTATTTCTACTTTTGTCTAGCTCCTCCAGTGGCAAATTCAGGAAACACACAGCCCCAGGAGAGAAATGCGCCTAGAAATGCACCGCCGCAAGATGGAGCTCCTTCTGCTGCGCATGCGCCTTTCCAACGCTTCAACTACACAAACGCTGAGGATTTCGAGTCGAGACTTGCGCTATGGACTGCGCACGCTCAAGCTCATATCGGTGCAGCAGGTAATGATGATTCGCAGAGACTGTGAATTCTCGGGCGTAAAATTGGGTTTGGAGAATCGATATTATTGTATATATTCCAACGTATATTTTGCAGGCATCAGGAAGCAATATGAGGACTTTTACAATGAAATAGATTGGTGTCTGCAAGTGGCTGATTATAGAGGCAAGTGAACATTTTGCTTCAAGAATCCAGCCCGCTCAAGTGGGCTACTTGATTTGTAACGTTTGATAGATTTAACAGACGCCATGCCATTTCTGCATTTACAGGTGAGGAACACTTGAGAGACGTTGGAGTCAAAGTGCGGGACGCGTTGGGCAAGATGCTTGTGGAATCTCAAAGACGAATGTGTAAGTGGATGCCAATTCCGAATGAGCCTGTGGAACATTTGAATTTCATATCATTAATTCTGAATTTGATCCCGTTATCCAGCCCTGCGTTATCAATCCAACGCAATGATGAACAGAGAAGGACCAGAAGAGTAGCTGTGGAACGACAATTGCATCGCCATCTTTTTTTCAAGTTTCCAGTAGTATAAACTGATTTTTCGAAAAAAATCTATCAGGTTGTGTATTACCTATAGATTTTTACATTCAAAGCTATTGACATACATATTAGAATAGAGTTAGATACGAAACTCAGAATTGATCTTGTTTTGTTGAATTTTTGACTGGCTACAAATATCGGTAGATTTAGACTTTAATAAAATTCCGTACAAAACTCCAACTTGATTCAAATGTAACATTACTTCACCGGAATCTGTCAACTTTTACATGTCATGACATTCAGTCCTTCTAGTTAACTGTCTTGTACTATCGTTTTTATAAATTGTAACTAACACATATTCAATATTTGGCTCGAGACGCCCTCTGGTGGTCATCTACTGGGTACACACATATGAACTAAGTTTAAGGGCTATTGAGCTCAAGTTGAGCAGTTGGAAAAGTATACAATGTGAATAAGATAAGTAGGAGCCGTAACCTATTGTATCCACTACAAAACGCTTCAGCTTGACAAATTCGAACCAGGTAGAATATATCGCTAGTGTCGTTCAAGCTCAAAATGTAACTTGATCCCTTGCCCCAACAGGAATTAAACAGTCATGGGGTTTTGACGCTTGCTATATACACTAAACAGTACAAAAATGTGATATTAAACTAAACGCACAGAGTAACTTGATATATCTGAATATACAAAAGCGTCTGAAACAAGATACAATTTGAACAGGGGCACTTGTCATAAACAGAGATTCTTAAGTCATGGTTGGACGGCTTGAAAGAAGGTGCGAAAAATCCTGGCTGTGTTAAAAGTATATAGAGGTTACGTTTACATGTAAGAATGCGGAAAAAGCTAAGGTGATGACATACAGGTTTGCTGACTTTTGAAAATACCGACTCAAACCCTGGAGCCTACATTAAATACAACGGTGTGAGCTTAAGTACTTGGCGTGTACTGCAGAAGATGGTTATTTCAACACAGGTTTGAAGGTGATGTCTTCTGCAAATATGAAACAAAAGGTCAAATTTGTAATCAAGAACATGAAACATTAAAGGAAACTTGTCGATTTGCTCCTTACACAAAAATAATGCTAGAGAAGCCATAATCAGCAAGCTGGAACCTGCCATTACTGGAGCTGAGTTGGCCCAAACATTTTGGCCACAGGCTGGAGGACATACTGGAATGACGTTTTCTGGAAGACAAAAATTACATTTGATTTCATATCCAACTGGACTAAAAATCTCAATCTAGTAGTAAATTCGTCTTACCAAAGAGCTCGACAAACTGCTGGGATTCTCCCAACTTGTTGGCAGCTTTACAGGTGTAATTTCCGTACTGCTTCTTTTCAATTGTGATGACACGAAGCGTGGTTGTGGTGAAGTCGTCGGCAGTGTTGAAGTGAGAGATTCTGAAAAAACCGCCATTGTTCGAATTAGTTAGCTCCCAAATCAAAATACAAGAAATTAGTATGCATACCGATAATGCTGGTTATTGGACAACTGGGTATCGTCCTTGATCCATGAAATGGCCGGTGGTGGATACGCCGTGATATGGCACTCCAGATCCATATCGTACTGCAGCGCTTGACCGATCTTCCGTCTCGGAACCGTGATTACCGGAGCAAACTCTACTTCAACGGCAATATTCCTTCGGGCTCCACGGCCGACGCTGTTTTCAGCAACGCAATAATAGGTTCCACGGTCTTCTTTCCTAAAGTTCAAAGGTAAGATTAGCATTATATAAAAAGTTGATCAAGACTGAACTCAAAAGCTTTCCCGCCACACTCTTACTTGATGGCAGAAATGGTCAGCACATTTCCCCTATAAATCGACCCTCCCGTCGGCAAGATGGCGTTGTTCTCCCTCCTCCAAGAAATCTTCGGTTGGGGATACCCTGAAGCGTAGCATTCCAAAACCACACGCTGCTTCTCCGACACTACCAGCGATCTCGTCGAGTTATCCGAAATGACCGGTGGCATCCGAACCGACAGCTCCACATCCGCCTGAACCCTGTTCTTCACCCCAATCAACACTTGACATTGGTAAGTGCCAGCGTCAGTCTCCTGAAGGTCCTTGATTTGAAGTGTGTACAAAGTACTCGACGGGTCATAGCGCAAACTGAACCGACTGTCCCTGATGATCAGTTGACTTCCAAAGGATATCGAGAGCGGATTCTGCTCATTGCTGTTATCCCGCTTTATCCAAAGGACCGGGTAGTCTCTAGCATACTGGACAGAGCATTCCAATTCAGCCGTCCCTCCAATGTCCTTAATTTGTTCCTGAGATATGAAGGAAATTGTAGGTGTGCGTTGAGCTGCAAATAGAAAATTCACCTTTAGCACTTTTGTACTACATGACTCGCGTTGCCAAGATACAATTGTTTGCCGTAGCAACCACGGAGGCAAAAACAAAATTCACTCACCAACAACAGTCGAAACGAGAGCCGCTAATACCAAAAGTTTCGCCATTTTTAGTGAATAATATTTAAAATTCTTCAAACTCTTGTTTACGTCCACTCCCTTGTGAACGAGTACACACTCATACACCCGACGACGATCTCACTTGGTTCTTTTGCCTATTCGCCAACTGACGTGCTGTCCCACGACGACTGTGAGTCACCAGGTGAGCAGATGGAAATATTCGCTAACGCTTTGTTAAAGAGGGAATTGGCAAGCCGCTTCCTCTGCTCTTCTCT
Organism: Sphaeridia pumilis; assembly: GCA_034698345.1. NCBI lineage: Eukaryota > Metazoa > Arthropoda > Collembola > Symphypleona > Sminthurididae > Sphaeridia > Sphaeridia pumilis. The sequence continues at coordinate 4,550 of JAQGBJ010002220.1, forward strand.
CTCTCTTTACTTGTTGACGGCTTGGAAGGATATGTGAGAGTTGTTTGCGGGATTTTTGCAGGTCTTTCTCTTGTGACGCCGCCACTCGGCCCCAAGATTGGAATTTGATTACAAGGGCCGGCTAAAACGGTTAAGGGCTTCTCTTTCCTCCAAGTCCTCTCCTTGCCTCACTGGATTCACACAACACGTAGGGCAACCGCAGATGTCTTTTCCGGGGCCTGTCACATAAAAGGGGAAAAATTAAAATTGTCACCCGTCACACACAATAATACGGCAGGCGTATAATAATAACAAACGTACACGTTAACAAGGATGAATGGTGGTGGTGGATAAGGAATAAGGATTCGGCGAGGTCGTCCTTTTTGTCATTTCCCCTCCTGGATGGCAGCCCCCAAATTTCAGTCCTAAATAGATATTCAACCCTCAACAACAAGTTTGTGAATTGTGTACGTATACCATTCAATTGACACAACAATAGCTGGGAAAAAACACATGCGCTCATATTCTTCATCCGTTTCATATTCCAGGGAACAAGATCTGACCGAAGAGAGAGAAATTCACTACATCTCTTGCACCTTTAAGGTGATTCATCTGAAGCGAGGATTGGGTCGTGAGAAGATCTGGATAAATACACATTTAACCAGGTAAGAGCCGCTCCCTACTCTCCTGATTGCCTCGGGCGTATTTCCGGCCTGTAACATACAACGTGTATTATCATAGCATCTTCTTCAATAATACGGCATGAGGCCGTAACAACAACTTGCTTAGTAGTAGATATGTGCCCTTACTACACTCAAGTAGCATTAGAACGGCATGTTTGCCTACTTTGCAGGGTCCCGGACCTCGGAGAATAGGTTTAGGATGTGTACTTGGAGATCTCTGAAACGGATACAAAAAGAATGAATGAACGAAACGAAAGCTGCTTTTCTGTCATGTGTCACTAGAAAAGCTTATATGAATGTCATTTCCGTACCGATAATTCGTAAAAATCCCATGGATCACTTTCCCCTTGAGAGAGATTTGAAACTCGTTCTCAGTCAGCCTTCATTATGACGTTGAGTAGGACTTGAAGTTGTGGTTACATATGTCACGGATGCATTTTGAATTGAATTTGAACTGGACTAGGGATGCATCTACGTTGCTTGAACATATGATTCTGAATACTGGTCCTGGATCTAATGTGAATTCAATGGCTTGTTTGTTACAGTTGTTGGTGACCGCCGCCGTTGTCTTCTCCGGGGATTCTGAAAGCAGTCCAAGCGTGAAACATGAGATCGTCCCTCTTGTTTCAAATGATAACAGAATTTAATTTGTATTATTTGATCCCTTACAATGCCATCCAGGCCTTTCTCTTCCTGTTCAAAGGGTCCAGTTTGCCGTACCCGGGTGGCAACTTGGCGTGTGACGTGATTATTTACATCCTTGCTTTCACACTCGAGTACATGAGACTTGGAATGGGACGAAAGGGGAACTTGACCGAAAACCAATTTTCCATCGTCGTTGCCCTAGTCCTTACGGTCCCTTGTGTCCTCGCCGCCGTTCACGTTCTTGTCTGGCAAACGTACGTCCTCAAAATCGAAAGGGTCCTTGCTGGCATCAACTTTGTATTTCATGGGCTCGAAGTGATTTACTGTGTGATCCTTGCTGTGGGGTTCACTAAAAAGACGAATCTGAATTTGACATAGGGTAAAATAGTGGATAGGAAACTACGCAAATCCTTGTGAATTGAGAGTCGCAAGGGTTGACGTATATAATGTGTTGTAGTTTACTAAACAAATCGCTTGTTGGAATCGAGTGTCCTCTAGCTTTTGACATGTTTGTAAACAGATAATAACTTAATTTCAAGTACTACTAGGAGTAGGTCTACAAAGAGATTGAGTTGTCGTTGTAAAAGGTAACAAAGTTAATAAATTAATTTCGATACTTGTAGTTTGTGATACTGTTGCCCAAGCACCATTAGTAGTATGGTGATAGTAGGTGCCGCCTTATCCCCGCACTAACAGAAACACAGCTATACTTTGGTAGTTGAAGAACTAGATGCCGTAGATTTTGTTCGGATTTGCCGCATTCGGTAAGAACAATATATTCGTAGGAACACGCTGCAGAAGACGAAGAGGACTCCTAGGAGACCCAAGGCACTGACAGGATGCCCGTAATAAACGCATGATAGCAGGACTGCAAGGGCCTGAAATAGGAAACAAATGGAATTTAACCTCCGCTAGTTTTGTATTGAACATTATTATCGCTATAGAGAACCCACCTGTCTCACTGTCATGATTATGACAAACATCACCGCCCCAAACTTTTCTATGGTGAAATAGATGAACAGCTGGCCAATAGCTGAGCAGACCGATAGGACCACACAGTCACTGAGGAACTGGGAATGCTGGAACAATGCACGATTAGGATCAGGAATGAATATCATATATTATTTTATCGAGAAATTCACAAGAACTTTGCACTTACAGCACTCATGAAGTGCAGTGACGACAACAATGTTCCTTGCTGCACTAGCGAAATACCCGTCAGTAGACACGAGAACAAATTGACTCCAGCCATCATCCTCACAGACGACATTTTGTAAGACTTGAACAGCTGGTCTTGCCAATTCGATGTGAAGCTATCAAAGACCATGTAACTGACGAGTATCACAAGGCCTGTCGCGCCTGCAGCTGTTGGCGATTCATGTCCATGTCCTTTGATGGCGTCAGGACTTCCAGAAAGGAACATGATCATTCCCACAGATATCATGGAAGCGGTGAAGTACTCGTAGAATTCATACGTTTTCCTGGATACCACTTTGCCCATGAGCATTACTGGGATGATTTTGCAGGCTTTGGAGAGAACCTATTGAAGGAAGGACATTTTATCAAAATTATAGTCAACGCACCACACGAGTCCTTAAAGCGAGTATATAATCAGTACCTGAGTTGGAAAACTGACAAACTTCAACGCTTCGTACTGAAACCAAGAGCTCATGATGTTCGAAAACGCACAGAACGAATACTTGTACAACGGGGCTTCTCGACTTCTTCCACGCTCTTTGAACGTCAAATATCCCCACGAAATGACTAGTGCCAGTACTCGGTTCACAAAAACCAGGAACTGGGAATCTCGAAACGATTGTCCTTCATAGGTCCTCGTCATAATCTTCTCTTGGAGCAGACCCCAGACTAAGTACGTGAACTGCAAACCGGTAAAGCAACACAGCAAAAGTCCTGCAGTTTGAAAAAATGGTACTTCTTCTTTGTCCGATATCTTGTCAGCCTTCGCAGGGTCGGTAGGTACGGCGATCAGTCCGATGTCGTCAGGTCCATAAACGCATGACTTGATCAGCGGCCACAAGATGCCCTTTGCTGTAGAATAAAATGTACATCTTGGATCAAAATCAAAGCATTGTTCTTATTAATTGCCCATTTGAATTAAATTTTGTCTCACGTGACTGATCAGCATAATTCTTCTTGAAAATGAACTTGATAATCAGGTATCCCGGCACCAGTAGTACTGAATATCCAGCCACATTCATCATTAGCTGAGGTAGCCATTGTCCAGGTGGCTTCCCACCATTCACCTGTCCTTGTAAGTGGCAGGAAAGTAGGAACAAGAAACCGGATGTTAGAAGGAAGATAGAACTGAAAATTTTCAAAACATTGGTTAGTTACTGGACTTTTCCAATTTAAACTTCACAACTCCTCAATCCACAGCTCATTTACCATATTGATATGTCAAGCTTTGTGCAATTGGCTCTCATTTCGCTCCAATATAGCCAAATCCAGGCTAAAATCCAATCGTAAACGGTAACTTTGAAACTACTTCAAACGCTTTTTCAACCACTTTTAACTTGTTAAATCAGCATGACTGGAGTCAAGCAAAACACGTAAATAGATTTGAACCAAATGTACAACGTGGAAACTTCTACTTTATGGTATTTTATGACGCTAATTCAAGCCTAATTATAGTTTATAAATTAATTAAATCTATGAAGTTGAGGTTTCTATGCGGTTGAAAAGTCATTCCAGCAGGTAGAAAATTTGACACACTCATTCTGCCGCCGTCTGACGTAAACAAGCCATTGAGCGGATAAACTCTATGACGCACGTTTGCTGCTGGAGGGAGGTTCGATTGATCTGCAAGTTTTCATATGAAAACAAATTGTTTTGAAATTGTGCAAGTTTTTAACGAACCTTTAAAGCAAAACTCCGCCATTGTTTTTGAATAGTTGTAATGAACACAACTAATTGCTGACAAGGCGTATAAGCGAGAGTTCTGTTGATCTGAAAGCCAAAAGCGTTCAATTGAAAGATTGCAAAATGAGCTACGATAGCAAGTAAGTTTGATTCGCCTTTTTTGTTTAGATTATAAATTGATCATCTGACTATATATACCGATTTGTAAATCTAGAAAACTGACCAATGAAGACTTCCGGAAGATCTTCATGACCCCGCGACACCCAGGAGACAGCGGTGGAAGTTCATCAGCAACAAGCAATGCATTTGCAACACCGGCACCAGTATCGGCTAGCGTTCGGGAACCTGGATCTGAACGGCGAAACAAAGAGAAGAAGAAGAAACATTTTTTTGCAAAAACCAAGAAGGAGGAAGACGACCCCTTGGCTGAATTATCGAAAAGATATCGAGATCGAGCAAAAGAAAGGCGTGATGGATCAGAAACTGAACGTGATGACTTGATATCGGCCCAAGGAGCATATCGGGCGATGGCTCCGGATTTCAGAGGGTATTTGAATGTGAACATTTTGAGTTTGATATTAAGTTCATTTCTCATTGCGTGTTGAATTTTGGTCTAGGAATGTTGATGCTGCCGAGAGAAGGAAACAAATGATCCAAGAATCCAAATACTTGGGAGGTGACATGGAACACACTCATTTGGTCAAAGGTCTCGATTACGCTCTACTTCAGAAGGTCCGTAGTGAGCTGGACGAACTCAACGAAGAAGAAGAACAACGGGAACGGGAAGAAGAGGAAGAACCTTCAAAGGCTACAAAGGACTATCGGCGGCATTCTGCGAAACCGGAAAAGCCCAAAGAAGCACCAGCACCTGCTCCTGTTGACACCCTTGGTGAATTCCAAACCAAGCTTGGGAGGAACATTTATCGGGCGGTATTTCAAAATACTCCTCCTGCAAGAAATGAATCGTTTGCCCCTGGAAGAATGGCGTACGTCATGGACTTGGAAGACGAATTTGCAGAAAGCGATATACCGCATACAGTGATGAGGAGTAAAGCTGATGTGCCGAATGCAGATGTGAGTGTTTGTTTTATAGTATTGTATTCTCAAGGTGGTGAAAGTCGAACTGGAGGAATTACCTTTTGTTTTTCCAGGGTCAAGCAACGTTAACAACTAACGACATTGTTATCAATAAGCTTGCTCAGATTCTATCGTACTTGAGACAAGGTTCGAAATCCAGTAAGAAGAAAAAGAATCGTGAGACTCAACAAAATGCACCTGAGCCAAAGGTATTTTTTGAAGTTTGTACATGTACCGCATATACGATGGTCAAGAAGTCATTCTAATCATTTTATTCATAAATTACTACAGCCTCAACCGAAAGATCGCAAGAGCCTTGAAGACGATAGTATTTATGGAGATATTGGGGAGTATGTGCCTTCGGCATCCTCCAAAAGGTCTTCAGCTCATTCAAATTCTTAAAAAGTTGAAGCAACTGTGTATCTAACGCCACTTTCTTGCAGAAGTCACCATGAGAGAGACCGGGATAGAGATCGGGACCATGATCGCAGCAGAGATAGAGACAGGGATCGCAGGGAAAAGGACAGAGATCGTGACCGTAACAGAGATAAAGACAAGTCTTCCCGCAACCGCTACTTTGAAAAGTCTAAAGAAGAAATTGAGGAATCTGAAATGACCTCTAGCGCCAACGTTTTGTTGCAGAATGCTCAAAGGCGTGAGCGTGAGGTTTGGAATGATGGGGAAGCACCCAAGGGTGGAGATCAGACATTCGGAGCTCTGTTGAAGGGAGATGACAAGTCGCTTTCAAGGACACAAAAACTCATGTCCAAGATCAACTCTCAGCCTGAAGGCTACGCTGAATGCTACCCCGGTTTTGACGAAATGCATGATGCATTAGACGATTCTGACGAAGAAATTGACTATTCAAAGATGGATCCAGTAAGTGCAAACGAATGCACGCAATTATCATTGCACAAGTACAATCATCAACCTCGTATTTTGTTTCAGGGAAAGAAGAAAGGCACCGTTGGGCGCTGGGACTTTGACACACAGGAGGAATACAGCGAGTATATGAGCAATAAGGAAGCCTTACCAAAAGCTGCCTTCCAGTTTGGTGTCAAAATGAATGATGGAAGAATAACCAGGAAAGGAGCAAAAACGGAAAAGAATGAAAAGCAGCAACTTGACAAGCAGTGGCAACAAATTCAGCAAATCATGAAGAAACGCAAGGGTGAAGGTGGGGACGGGTAAGTAAAACTTCAACCGAACTCCCAGTTTTGGGGATTTCTCTTCGTTTTCATAGACATTGTTCTAAATGAAGCTCTTTGATTTACAGGGAACCTAGTACCAAGTCTTCGAAAGCATACTGAAAGATATGGTTATGATCTCCTACTGTTCTCTCAACCCATTCAGTGAAAGTTAAAAGTGTAAAGCGGAAATCTATTACAATGCAGTCATTTCTTATCTGTATTTGAGGAGGTAGAGCGAATAATGCAGGAACTAGGGCGCTTTTAGCATTCGACGTATACCTCATAGATTTACTTCACACGTCTCATAATATGCTTCTTGATTAAATCTTCAACCTCAAGTCTATCTGGCGTGCCAGCATCGAAATATTTGGGTGGTGGTTGGTGAGGCACTTTCATAAATGCATGAAAGCTAGTGTAAGGTTGTGTTGACATTCGTCTGCCACAGACAGACTAAAGCTCGCGCAAGCTATTCCGTTTTTCATTTGCCGCGCTTATTCAATTCTTGTGATTGAGGGGAAGCAGGAATGCTCAAGTTTTCCCGAGTATTTTGTTATGATTTGTGGGCTTCTGAAATTTTGCATTTCTCGAGAATTTATATCCATATTTTGGATCAAATACTATATGTATATATCAAATGTTTCACCATTAGTCAATTAAGTCCAGTTCCAGCATTTGGCATTTAAGCTTTTGAATTCAAGCAACCGTCAGTGTCAGACTTTTATTCTCTGTTCTTTGAAAAAGTAAAAATACAAAAAACGTACAGTAGGTAAAATCTCTATTTTCCAACATGTTCGGGAAACATAGATTGATTATTGTCAAGCAAATAGTTGATTTGTTATAACTTTTCAGGCAGAACACGAACAATTCAGAATGTCGTATCCACCGCGACCGCCGGTAGGAATGCCTCCCATGGGTATGCCGTTCATGGGATTGCCACCAGGTCAGTTTGAAGAAGTTAGAACTATAATCAAGTTTGTAAATCAAAGCTAACAATTTGTATTTTCTTACGTGCAATAGGTATGCCACCTCCAAGACTTCCAGTCGGCATGCCGCCACCAGGAATGGGCACTTCAACAGGAGCCAGCGCACCTCCAGTACCGTACTTTGCTCAAGGAGGCGCCAGACCTGGAATGTCATCTGGAGGTCCACCTCAACTACATAATTCTGGTCCTGGAGGTCCTAGTAGACACAACCGACCTGGTTTCGGCATGAAGCCGATGGACAACAAGAAAGACTTGATGATGCCAGCTTTTCTAACTCCTCCACCGAACCTTGGTCCACCTGTGACAGTTTTTGTTGGAAACATCACGGAAAAGTGGCCTGACGCTATGATCCGACAACTTTTGGCTACTTGTGGTCAAGTGCTGAACTGGAAACGAGTTCAAGGTGCGGCAGGCAAGCTGCAAGGGTTCGGGTTTTGTGACTTCAATGGTCCGGATGCAGGATTGAGAGCTGTGAGACTGCTCCATGATTTGGAGGTTGGAGACAAGAAGCTGGTTGTAAAAGTGGATGCCAAGACGAATACTGTATTGGAGGAGTTCAAAAGTAAGGTTTTGCAATTTGAGTTGAAATTCGATTCAGAGTGTTTTCATGTAATTGGTTTGAATCTCTAGCTGAACGGAAGAAGAAGAAACTGGAGGAAAAGGGAAGCAAGAAAGCAAACGGAGAATCAAAGGAAAGCCAAAAGCCAGAGGATGACTACATGGACGAGGAAATGAAGGAAGCTGACGAGAAATCTCAGGCTCGAATTGGTATTTTATTTCGTGAATTCAAAGCTGAACTTGAAGCGTATGTGCCTCCAGGCAGCAACAAGCAGGAAAAAGAGTCCAGAGATTCCAAGGCTCCAGCTGAAGATAAGCTCCATCTACTGAAGCTGAGTAGTCTGGACAAAGCTGGAGAGACCGGCGAAGCTGAAGTAAGTTTAAAATACTACCGGCCTAAAAAAATGTAGTAACCGAGGAAATCCAGAAGTTAATTATCATGTGTTCTAAACAGGATCTGCCGGACGAAATAGTCATGGATGAAGGCAAACGGGAGATCATCTCGAGAGAAATCCTGATTTTCCGAGAGAATATGAAGGTAATTTCTTCCCAACTTTTGATCTATTCTTCCTGACCGTTTGCAGAAATAGGCTTTGTGCACGTTCATTTGACTTGAACAAACTTATCGTTGCTGCTCTTGTTGTACCGATTTGGTACTTCTGGGGCTCTCTAGCAATGATGTGTGGATAATTATTTGTGGGTGATCCCCTCCATTAGGCTTACCTACATGATCTCAGAGTGTCATCCTCTGCCAAATGTTTGTAAAACGCATAGACTCCTCTATACCATGTATCGGTGAGTATTCACTTTGAACAACGAATATATTCATAGCTATAAGTTCCACCTGGACATGCGTAAGTTTAGCTGTAAGAACGACATTTGATAACTACGGATGAATGTGATTCGCGTTGTATATGGTACCCTCAGTGGTTAGACCGCGTTATGACTGGGAGTTGGTGCCTTTGGAGTTGATCAACGGATACAGATGCACCCTTACCGCACAATTGTTTCGATAGGTGGCCCGTAAGTTGTGTTTTCAGTCTCTCAAAAGGTGTTCATGAATGATTTTAGTAGTCGTCGGGAATATAATGTAGCTGAATTTAGCATGTGCGTTAGTTGATCAGGTTCAGTGTGAATGATGTTGGCGGAGATTGGAAACTTGTGTGATTCATACAGCGCAATTCTGGAGACTTCTCAACATCCAAAATGGGTCGGCCATCTCGTCTCTGAAGGATACTTACAGGATGATATGTAATTGAGCCCCTTAGTGCTTAAGTTTTTGTCAAGTATCAATAGCTTCACAAAATTCCGTCATTAACAATCAAAAGTGGCATTACACTGAAAACATGATTTTAAATATTTGAAATTTCACAGGATTTGATGTTCTTAAGGCTGATTCTAACGATACACTTTTTTCCTCTTGCAGATTGAACAGCAGAAAGAAGAAGAACGAAAGAAGCAACTTCGAGAACGTATAGAACGAGAGAAGGCCAGGGAAGAACGGCGAAGGCAAGAGCGCGAGCGCGAGAGGTCAGTCGAACGAATCCGAAGGGACAGATCCAGGTCACCTGTGCCGATGAGAGGCCGAAGAAGTAATTCAAGGGATGACAGAAATAGAAGAGGAGGCAGGGACAGGTCACCAAGGGACAGGATGGATCGTGGAGGAAGAGTGAGTAAAATAACATGGTTTGTTAATGGTTTGTTCAGAATTCTGTGACTAATAAAGTTGCTATTGCGTTTAGGATGACCGAGACAGAAGACGTCGAAGCCGTGACCGGAGGTCCATTTCGCCAGATAGATCCGCCCCGATGCAACCCAAGCCTCGGTACCGTGAAAGAGAAGAGGAAGAAGAAGCTGCTGAACAGAAAAGAATAGAACGACGAGCTAGAGAAAAGGAAACGGCCTATGAAGAACGTCTCCGAATTTGGGAAGCTAGAGAGGCCAAGAAGGCTAAGGAAATAAGAAGAGAGAAGGATAAGCTGAGACGACAAGACGAAGAGCAGATGAAAGAGGCTAGAAAAATGAAACAGTTCCTAGAAGATTACGACGATGAGAAATTCGACAGCAAATATTACAAGTGAGATGTTCATTTACTGCATGTTTTGGTTTAATGAGTTCAATTTTCTAACACACAGTTTCTGGTTTACAGAGGGAAAGAACTTCAAAGAAGACTTGCGGATCGAGCCAAAGAGCTGGAAGCCGATAATAAGGATCGACAAAGGGAACGAGAAGAACTGGAAGAAATGAAGCTGAGAATGCTGGCCAGTGGCGGTTCGGGATCTCCTGGCGGAAGTTTGCTTTCCAGATTCGACAAAGTAAGTCAACACGTAATGTCGATTAATTGGTATGAAATTCATTTCTGAACTCTGTTTCTACTTGCTCGTTACAGTACAAGAAGCCTATGTTGGATACTACCAACACTACTATAGCTCCTATCACAATCGGGAAGCCTAAGCCAGTATCCGCACTCTCTGCAAACCTCAACCTAAACAAGACAAGCATGAACGGTGCCCCACGAAAAGAAATTCCAGTTGTTGACATTACAAAATCAACGCAGCGTAGTGGACTTGATTCAGTTCAGTTCAAGCCATTCGTGCCACTTCGGTCGAATTCGGATACTCCCACATCTCTCAGTAATTCACCTGCTGTACCACAAGCGTCTCCTAGCGTCAAGTCACTAACGGCAACTGGTTTCCAATTGAACCTCAATCCCAGTAGCTCAAAAGACACCAAAGAACCTCCTCCAGTATCGAATGAAGATTCAAGGAATAGCTTCTCTCCAATGCCATCGCCGGGTATGGCTTCAGCTGATAACTCTCGAGACTTTGGTGAGGGACAAGTGTTGATTTAAGTTTCTGCCAAAATACGTTCAGCAATGTCATATTTTTTTAATTCGTTTTCAGATGATTTTGGTGCACAAGATGAAAGTCTTGATGGCGCTCCAAGAAGGAAGAAGATGGATGTCAAAGATGTGTTCAACCAAGATGAGGACGAAAATGAATTCGGCGCTGGTAAAAAGAGGAAACTTGTGCCACTAGGTAAGATGATCTTAAATGGACTTCAACTAGTACAACATGTGCCGTGCAAGTAGTCTTTTCTCAACCATAATGTTTGTCATTTCGATCACAGATTTTGGAGACGACAAAAAATCCAAGAGAGACGAAAAGATACCAGAAGACAAGAAAAAGCATATTAAATCTCTAATTGATAAAATACCTACTGACAAGGACGCCCTGTTCGAGTATGAAATTGATTGGGACCTTCTGGATAAGGTACACTTTGTTTCTTTTGAAAGTTCCTGATCCGGTTTTGGCTTTTTGATCTTGGATTATACCGTTGTACTTTGTTCACAGAGTTTAATGGAAAGACGCATCAGACCTTGGATTAACAAGAAGATCATTGACTATATTGGTGAGCCCGAACCAACACTAGTTGACTTCATTTGTTCCAAAGTTTTGGCTAGAAGTTCAGCTCGACATATACTTGAAGATGTCATGATGGTTAGTATACGAAAGCTTTGAAAACGGATCTTTTGATCTTGATCTTATGTAAAGATTCTATAAATCTTTGGTTTTGTGTTTCAGGTTCTGGACGACGAGGCTGAAGTGTTTGTTGTGAAAATGTGGCGTTTGTTAGTTTATGAATTAGCTGCAAAGAAAGCAGGTTAGTTTAGCTTAACGGTTAGATCCTTTGAATTAAGAATATTACTTGTAATCGTAATTCCTGTTCAGTGTTTTATTTAGTGTACCCAATATTGTTGATACTTTGTCGATTGTTAATTTCATAGGCACAGACAGAGAGTACAACATGTCATTTTAAATTTTATTGATGATTAAAATATCCTGTTCAGAATGCCTGAGATTCATGAAATCATTGACGGACAGCCGGTTTCAGGCCTCATTTTACTCGATGGCTCGTGTACAGTTGGCGTTCATACTCAATGGCTCTCCAGATGTCAGCGAGTTACGAAATTCAAAAACACATGTTGTTAAATACAGATGACAGCAGATTTTTCGTTTTCTTTCGTAATTTTGGTGCAATCTTGATTTGTTAGCTTTAAATATTGAAAAAGCGACATTAAGTTTCATTTTCCAGGCCACGTGCTTGATATTTTGTTTGTTTCAGTGTGTGGAATGGCATGAAAACCAACAAAATGTGTAAAATAGTGTCAAATTCAATCAAGATTTTCAAGTGACCAAAAAGGCTTTTGAAGCCTTAAAATGGCATGGTTTGGCGAAAGTTTGGCCAATTTCACTGGTCAAGTTAGCAATTTGGCCAAAGAGGTTTTGTTGGAAAGCCGGGATGATGGAAAAGGTGAGAGAAAACCATTCTTGAAGTACCAAGTTTTCAAATCCATGTCAAATTTTTCAATGAAAACGTAAACTGATCTGGTTTTCTGATACACGAATTCGAAACTGATGTACATAATGTGTTTGCAGAAACTCAAGAAGTTGGAGAACTGGATGAAGCGAACAAGGCCATTAGGGAACTTCAAAGCGTTTGTGATGCACAAAAACAAGAGGTATTGTTCAGAATATTTCATTGCTAACAAACTGTTTCCATCGAAAGGTTTTGAATGTTGTTTGTGTATTTTCAGATTGAAAGGCTGCGCTTGGAAAGTGCTGAAACGTTAGAAAAAGTTGAGCTGGAAGATCGTCATCTAAGATCTCGTGTTGGAGAATTTGAAGAACTTCTAACGTCGAAAGAAGTATGAGAAAACGATCGGCAGCTAGATATGACAGAATAAGAATTGAAGCGTGATTTCTAATTATGATTTTCTGTTGGTCTATAGGAAGAAAACAAGATTCTGAAGAAGAAAATCGAAGCTCTACATGCTGCAGAACAAGTAAGATGTTGGTGGTACAGCTACTAGTTACACCTGTAGATCTGAAGTGCTAGTGGGCTAGGAAAAGAGAATATGCAGTAGATCCCGATCCTGAGTGTTGTGAAGAGAATCAGAAGTCCGATACCAGCGGTATCAGATGGTTTGTTTTAGGACGGCTGAAAAGATGTTTGGAGGATTCACTAACTTTCTTCAGTTCAGAGTAACATTCTGCTGCTTCAAGAATCAGACCCTA
>JAQGBJ010002221.1:0-17621 GCA_034698345.1 Sphaeridia pumilis
ATGCTTTGTAAAGTTGCCTTACAGGTGTCAGGCTGAAGGGGCTCTTCCATTAATTTTTTAATTGTTGAACTTGTCATCGTGAGGTCTGTAAGCAAATGGCTTTTTCCACTTGTACAGATCCATCACAGCCATTAATACGGTTACATTTCACAGATCCTTGAATTTCGGACCATGTTATAAATATGAATTCAGGCCAAAAAGGTGTATATATGCGCGTTATCTGTCCCTGGTGGCTTATACGGTCGTTTCTGTGAGAACTTGATAGCCTGGGATTTTGTACAGCTGACTTGAGATTAAGAGTTAATTAGTCGCCAAAATGTTCTAAAGTCCTTGAGCAAGGTGTGAAACTTGCGGAAAATCACAAGAAGCCAAAGCAAATCAGGATGATGAACCTCTCAACATAGGAACAATTGAACTTGTAAAACTGGCAAGGGATTTGACAAAGAACCGCTAAATGCATAAGAAGGAACTTTTTTTTTGACAGACAACAAAATGGCCGGATGCAAGAAGGGTCAGACTTGTTTGAAATTCAGCTTTGGGTGGCAAAGTGCCACGTTGTCGTCGACAGTGTTCAGTAATGCGGCAAGTACAGCATTTGAAACGGTTGCGACGGAATTTGCGCAATAATTTCGCGGATTAAGCTATCAGATTAATCCTTGAAAATTGCGAGGACTCAAGCAACCAACATTCTCACAGTCACTTTATAACTACATAACTTGCAAAAGAAGATATGACGTGTTTAAAATCCGTCTTAGGCTTCTTCACCTCGGCCCACTCGCGGTGCCCTTAGTTTGCCGAAACACTTTGGGAGAGATTTCTCTCCAGATTTGACCGCAGCGACATTTCAGCTCAAGTATTATCATAAGCAGAATTAGTTCCCGCTATATTCTCATCTGCAGTGGCAGCGAGGTGTTTTTGAGAAAGCGTTACGTTTGCACATTGTGGGATGAAGAAGAAGATTATTTACAAAGATTACTTATGACGACCAAGGAAAGCTCAACGGAGGCAGGCTGTGTGATCGATGGTCACAATAATTTTTGGGTAATTGTAACTTCAAGAGCAGTAGCAATTGAGCTTGATAGCACGTGGGCGTCAGCCATTGTTTCACAGCCGGGTGGGACTTTGTCCAACTTACTTTCGAGTTCAGCTGCGTGTGCAGCAAGAGAAATTGCACATCGTCTTACTCTGTCGATCGGCGACAGTTTCAGTCGGGAAGATAATAATAATTTTCAATGGACTTTTACCACATTGGCGAGTAATTGACGAGTGTGTCAAAAGAAGAAGAAGAACGCATTGGCCTGGATTGGATTCCAAAAGGGTCCGTTCGTATTTAGGTCTTTCGCGGTTTCGTCGTCCTCCCACAAAAGTACAAATTACGTGGACGCTTTTAAAAACAAAGAAAAGATGTCAATTTTAAATTGTGTCCTACCCCATAATTTTTAAATTGGCAGAAGCGCTTCTCCCGCGTGTAACACTTGTAGCATGCGAGTTTGCCATTTAGCACGCACGTAATTTTAGATTGGAAAAAATCCGCGGGATATGTAGCGGCAGTAAAAGCAGTCCTCGAACACGGTTAATTTCTGCGACAATTTTTCAGTTCCCACAAAACGTAAATTTGTGATCATCTGAGAGGATTCGTGGGTTGCTTACCGCAATCACCCACGCGTCACATTTTTACGTTTGTCGCCGAGGCAGAAGAATCAAGTGCATTCCGAATCAAAAGTAAATGTGAGAATCCCTTGCTATTTTTTGCCAACTGTTCCGATTTACCCAAATTTTTCGCCTCATTCATCCTTCTTAAATCGGGTTAGTAAAGTAAGGGTTTTGTGCAAAGGCTTGCGAGACGCAAGTACCAGCGTCCTCAACCGTATCCCAAGCCCAGTGCCACTCGCAATAATTTTTGACGTTGCAACTTTGTCTACTTTCAGGCTGGGTTTGCAACCCCTCAGTTTTCACGTCAATCATGGAGCTTTTTGCCCAGAAATCTAATAAGATTATAATTGAATTACTACATACTCTCAGTCAGTCAGTATTATTTACGTTGCCCATCGTCACCTGCTTGAATCTAGGCTATTCCAATTTGAGACCTTAAAAGGTTGCGTGCGCGTAACATTTTACAATTCTTCCGACCTGCCTGCCAATTTCTTCGGAAAGTTCAAAAAAGTTTGTGGATACAAATACACAATTAAGTTGGCCGACTCAGACCGCACAATTAAGTGCACCTTGAGCAACGCTTTAATCATACACATCTTGAGAGCGAATCCTCGTACCAAATTTAAAATTTTCAACATTTTTGTAATTAGTTTTGCGTGCTCAAGTACATCAGCACTATGTACTTGCTTAACTCTCGGTTGCAAGAGTTCAATTAATTCGTGACGGATTACGTCCTATCGGTCATCTTAAAACCCATTTAGTACTCGTGGCCTCAAGCGTGTGTATATTTTTGTCGTATTTTTCATCTGCTGCATTGTCTGTAAAGCGGGCAAATATGCCGGTTCTTGATGCAATTTTTCAAAAGACTTGTTCTCTGTAAACGTTATACGGAGCACATATGCTTATATATTGTTGTCGAAAGAATAAATGTTAAGTATCATCACTTTTGGACCGTCATGATTGTCGCTTTACTTTGTTCAGCTCAAACGATAAGATGACAGTCCACGACGAATATTTGTCAAACAAAACAGTAACAACAATTCCATGTCATCCACTTTCATCTAATTGTCCTTTGAAAGTAAAATTGTCTCCTAAAAGGAAATACGTTCAAAATTTCCATTGAATACAACACCATAGCCTCAGTTTCCAATAGCGATGACAGCCACTTGTCGCGCAAATGAGAAAGAAGCCAAATGTTGCTCGGATTTTGGCAACTTTCAGCTCTTATCACGTAACATAAAAGCGTCGTGTAATAAAATTTCTCCGAGATGAGGTTCCATTTTCCATATTGCCTAATTCAATTTGTCTCGAAAAAAGCCTAGAAGCCTTTTCTATCCGTGTAGAGCTCAAGCCGTCTAACACAAGGCCAGAATCTAAAGAGACAGAATTACAATCATGACCTCTTTGCAAAATCTTGGCAGTTCACATTTTACACGCTAGAATCGCAAGTTTGGTTGGACTTTTTACTACAAAAAGTGTATAAACTGACTCAAGAAGGGTTCCAAAAAATAAAATGCCAGCAACCACCTTTATATTACGAGTCTGAATATATAGGTCCATGCAACGAATACAGTATGAGCGATATTCGTCACTCGTACAAACAAACGACAATTTCAGTTTCCGTGATTATACCTGAGAGCTTCAGTTGCGATGACAGTCACTTGTGATTTTTGCATAACACTTCACATCTTAAACGATCATTTGATGAAGTGCAATTTTTGATGTACGATTCAGAAGATTCCAAAGAATACACCTCGTTACAAAATTCACACTATATAATAGCAGAACCATTTGCCATTTTTATGCATGATTGTAACAGCCCATTTTTGCAGAATCAACCAGCGTTCTGCTCATTGAATCGTGAAGAAGGAGGGATAATTTACCATTTCTGGTTGCTTCCTGCGACTCAAGATCCAACAATGAAGGTTACATTTATGGCGATTCTTTTAGCACCATCTCCCTCTATAATAATATTTGAAAATTTGCACACATGCGGTAATAACATGAGAATTTGAAAATGTCTGCTTTCCTCTCTTTCAACTTCCTATATGAAATGCGACTGCGGCGGACATTTGGCTTGAGGGATTCGGATTGCACACCTCGAGGAAATTTGCTTCAAGAATACTTTAACCGTTAATATTCACTGTGTCACTTGAACATGTAAGAAATCCAGGCTACAAGAATTAACGAGGTGCGTGCCTCAAGGTTCGCGGATGAATATATTTTCATGCAGGTAATGACGTATTTCATTTCAGGAAGCTTTTAAACGGTTCCCATCCATCGTCCACCGCTGACGGGCCTTCAGCCCGCAAGAAACATGACAACTTGAAACCGACCGCCATGTGTTTACTCACCCACAATACCATTCGAAAAACGCTTCAAGCGACCAGCGTCCAAGCGAGTACACAAAATATACATGCAACGTAACATACATCCTGTCTTCGGGATAAAAACATTAAAAAAGTATTTACGTTTGAATTATATATGTTGTTGCCTTGTGCAAATTTTTTGAACCCGAATGGATCCGAAGACGAGGGATAAGAAAAGTGCTGTACATAGGTTCAGAGCCTTACAATAAGCTGCCAGCTTCAACTTACACGTTTAAATGCATTGGTAGTTTGTCGACGATTTATAATAATGTGAGAAATGACTCCTTCCGGTCTCGGTAGGAAACGTCAAAAGTGTAGGTTGAATGCAGGAGCAACGTGAGAATTTGCAAACGGGGCCAGTCGAGAAGTCAATTCGTATATGTAATAATATTACCTGTAAGGGCGCTTAAAGTTACAGAAATCAACCTTGCAATACGGGATAGCAAATTAACCATCCTCCGGAAACGGCAAACAATAGGTGAACGGGTCAATCCGAGATTACATCAGCCGGTCAACATGTTATTCAATATCCCATTAACCTTTTAGCTTTGCTAAAAAATCTTTTTCGTTCCTTCCTTGTCTGCAGCATCCCGAACCGAAAAATTTACAAGAATTCATGAATTCCTCGTTGTGTGGCTGCGAAAGCAACAATGAAGAATGCAAAATCCAAGGCTAAACGGATGAAAAGAGAGTCGTGTTTTCTGCTCATTTCTCTGATTCTTTTCACAAAGCTTTCTGACTGGGTTACGAGGAACATTACGCAAGAATAGAGCCGTGAAAATTAGGTGAGTTGTAATGTCTCCTCTCCAACACCTGACGGCTTTTCCACCACGCAGTTGCAGATTCCGACCAAAGTACACATTCAAACCTTTAATGTGTACCTGCCTTCAGAGTCTTTAGTAAAAGCACTTGAATTTAAAAAATTCTTCTCTCTCTGCAAATCTTCGAGCACCTGAAACGGGCACATGCAACGTTGGAGGACTAATGGATTCACTCAAAGGATAAAAATACATTTTACCATTTTCTTGTGGTTTCCTTCCCGAGTTAACGACAATGGACACGTGATTGAATTTGATACACTACAATTCTGCGAAATCTGCTGTTTCTCTAGGACAGACACTGCTACCAAAGAGATCGGGGTTTCAAATATTAAGTTTCGCCAAATTAGTTGATTACATTTTTCGCCATGCTGAAACCCTCCATCATCAAGCAGTGAAGAATATATAATGCTTCATTGAATCTCAATCAAAGATGCAAGGCAAGTTACAGCATTGAGGCTACGATCAGAAAATTTTATTCTCGACTTTAAATTCTCTCATATTTGATATTAGTGCATTATATCGGGAACACTCTAATTTTGTTTTTCAGCTTGGTGTTTTAGCTTTTACAAAGTTAAAGCCTACTTTGTTCGCATGCGGCCAACCCCCATTCAGGGTCAGCTCTATCGTGTCTTTTACCTTACGATTACAACATACAAAATTAAATTACCGCATATACTGCAAGAATTTGTCAGCTATAGAAAATCGAGTATTAGCTCATTTGATTGTAACAACTATAACTCAGTAATAAATAATAATATGGCTGAAACTGAGAGTGGAAACAATGTCATTGTAGTGTTACGCCTTTGGCACAGCTGAAAAGCTAAAACAGCTCCGAGAAAGCAATCAAGTATTAAAAACTGTTAAAACACATGTGGCTGAATATCTTGTGATTTTGCTCAGATTTTAGCTCAGCTAAAGTAAGTTTCCTTCCAACTACAACAATAACTATATTTAGCGACATCACAAGCTAGTATACAGTATAAGGACAGTGCTCAGTGGGCACTGTCTTCTACCAGGTAAACGTATTAAATTACTCTTACATCTAGATTTACTGCACATGATTAGCTGCATCAATGTAATACTAGTGCTACACATATATTCAGATTTGAAACTAGTTGAAGATCATTCTGAACTCTTATCTTAATAAACTAACTTCATGCTTCTTATCATCACGTTGACCAGGTAAATTTTCAGCAATCGATTAATCGATACGAGACGATTGCATAACAAGAGAAGTATGCAGGTCGAACAGTCAAGCACTGAAAACCATGACTGGAAATATCAGCTAGTTACACTGCGTTGATGATTTATGATTCACGGTAGTGATTTCAGTTCACAGGTTCGCTAACGAGGGCTGTGCACCCTGGAACTCTGATTCTGGCGTTCATAATCCTGGAAAGCAGCCATGCCGCTGGTTAGTAAAGATGGAAGGTGAGCTGGCCCGAGAGGCAGTACCGATTCCCAAGGCAACTGTGCCCCAGCTACTCGCTCGGGACGCAGTGGCATAATCGGAATGCCCAGACTTCCAACAGATTTGTCATAACCAGCTAACGGTATCACACCAGTGATCCCTAGTTCCTCCAACTTCCGAAGCTTCTGAGCATCAACTTTGTTGAAGTCAAGTATAGGGATGCACAAGCTTTTTGGGGCTCCGTTTCTACCAGAATTTTGCGGTCCAGCTGACTGCTGTGGCTGGGGACTGGTGTTCTGGGGTGCAGCTTGGCTTCCATTAGGCCGAGTTTGCTCGATACCATTATTCCGGTTTCGCCCAGGAGGAGATAACCTTGGTTGTTGACTAGAATTTTGGGGTTGAACATTGCCATGGAAAACCCGCAAGTGCTCTTCATACATCTGTATCGATATAAAGGAAGCTCGACATATTGGGCAACTATAAGTTGTTTGTCTTTCCAAGTTTTTGCTTGACACAGTCTGGTTAGACACCGGTCGCTGCTGACTTCTTTGTGGGGGCTGTGGCATCTGGGAATACTGCTGTTGTGCGAGCGTCCTGTTGTTTTGAATATTGTTTTGGACGCTTTTGACAAACTCCTGATGAGTCAAATCGATTGTTGGAGGTCTCTCGCTTGTATTTGTGACGGTTCGCGGGGCAGGGTTTTTCGGAACAGCAAATTGGTGACCTGCAGCTGCTCGGGCATTAGCAGCAGCGGCAGCTGAAACTTGGCTCTTCGACGCTTCATACATCCGTGCGTATGCTTCCATACTGAATTGCTGATGAGTTTGTGACATTCTGCTCTGGTTAAATATTGCAGGATTACCCTGCATTCCCCGTGACGACGAGGATATCATGGCATTCTGATGATACTGATAATGATCGGTAGACCCATTTGGTGGACACATACTCAACGTAGCTGCATTTCCGAGCCGCAAACTATTTGACTGCGTTGTATTCACTGCACAGGCAGTTCCATTTGGTGATGAGCCTTGCCGTGGTAATGTAGGTGACAGAGTTGAAGGAGTATTTGCGTATGCAATAGCTCGTGGGAGAACCGACATTGCTCTTTGATCAAAACTTGAAGCCTGCTGGTACGCATTCATCGTGTCAATGTTGTTTCCAAGATGGTGATTGGGTATAAGATCAACCCGTGTTCTTTTCGTAGCTCCAGCGTTGTCCTCTCTCGAATTTCGTTTGTTTGCCAGCGCGTTCTTGAGCTGCATGTTACCCTGATGCTCGTGATCGGGTTGTGTCAAATTCCTACCGAAGTAATTCGGGGGATAGTTGTTTTCGCGAATTTCCATCTGCTGATTGCCTGGTGAATGGGCCGCTCTCATGGTGCCAGTATTCTGCATAGATGTCACTTGAACAATCCTTGGAACGTCCGGATCAGTATTCCCTGTAACTCCAGAAATCTTGAATGGCACAGAGTTCTTCGAGACCCCTCCGGAAGTATGGTTCTGCTCGGGTGGTGTAAACGGCAGCCGAAATTGCTGTTGATAGCGATAGTCTTCCCTGCACAAACTATTAGTATTCGGAGATGTCATAGATCCAAGGGCCTGCGTTTGTGGCGGTGAGGGTTGCAGCGGTGGTGGTATGGAACTAGCTTTCGCTGAAGCTGAATGAACGAGCGCTTGTTGATGTGCGTGCGAGAGATCGAACGGCGAAACACTAAACATGGGTTGTGGTGGCTGAGCGACAATCTTGCCAGCCTTACCTACAAAAAATTAAACAGAACATTAATACTGTCTCAAATTACCAGCTGGTACCAGCTTCATGCAAACGTTTGACTTACCACCTAGAGTGAAATTCTGTCTCGGCGGCTCCAAGTAGGTCGAACTGGTCGCCATTTGATTGGATCCTGGCGGCGCTCGTGATGGCAATGAATTACCTGTGTATACATTATTCATCTGCCGCTGACTTTGTTGAGCAAAAGGTGTCGCAGTTTCCCGCTCAGGTTCTTCTTCTTCAAATATATCACGGCGCAGCCGAACAGGCGCTGGACTTTCAGGCTCGAATATACTACTGTTGAGTTGGATGCTCAGATGTTCATTGCTAAAGTGCTTCTGAAGATCCTCGTCCGTCAAAAATCTCTTTTTGCAAACAGTACATTGTGGGCCAACATCCTCCTGCACCTTAGAACAATCCAACGGAGTTTCTTTACATGTCGCATCCTTTGTATTGTCCTTGGCAGCATGGCCATCACCCCCCTGGTGAACTTCATTCCCTTTCACACTAAAAGGGGACCTCGTCTCTGCATCCGATGTGTCTTCCGAGTGTTCTTCTGACAAATGAATATGGAGCCCCGAATCCGAATCTGAATCTTCCTCATGGACAAACTTTTCTAAAGCTCGCTTTCCTCCATGAATCGCCGTGATCACACCGGTCGGCTGCCCCCGCTCCTGAGCATTCATGCGGTTGATTGGATTATCATCAGCATTACGCGTCCCGTTTACAGCTTCCGCCGCTGGCACTTGTCCCAAAGCTGCCGTCTCATTAGCCCGCCCATTACTACGGATGACACCATCTTGATTTGAAATAGACGCTTCACGTTGTTGACAAGGTTCTGATGATGGCTGCTCAGCTTCAATCATACGCAAGACGACGGCCTGTGCTTCCTCCTCAGCAGTTTGTCGGCTCTTGACCAAACGATCTTCACCCTCCTGAAATGACAATAATAATAAGCCAAAGTTATTTTTTACACTCTTGAAAAGATCATAACTACCAATTACATTACCATTGTTTGAGCTTGTTCTACCACTAATCGCATAAAGAGCTCATAATAAGTTCCTATTTTTTCCATCTAGCCTTTGTTACAGCCTGCTTTGATGTTGTCAACCACTAATCAGCGGAATTCTTCAAGCGTCCTATGCATCACGTTCACTCAATAAAAACTTTGGCATTTCAACAAGCTCTATATAGTCAACTGCATGTGTGGATAAGCTCTAGATTGCTTGCTTTCTGGATACGTCGCGCTAGTAGGGAAACCTGCGATTCTTGTTATCGTAAACCAGGTGAAAGGCAGACTGAAAGCACACGTGGACTTTACGTGGAATTACCCTCGGACAAACTGACGAACCTCGTGGTGAAAGCAGGAGCAGCAGGGGTAGGCAGCCGAGCAGACATTGAGACGCTCCTGCCTTTCTCACCCACATCTCCCATATTGTTCAACACACAAACAGACGGCGACGACAGGTTGACTAGAAAACTCGCACAGACGCTTCAGCTCCCCTACCCCTGGCCATCATCGTCTTCGTCTCTTTAAAATCCAAACTTTTAACTATAAATGGCCTCGAGTACCATGCGTCGTCCCAGCCAAAGTCTCCTCCTTATTTACTCAACATTAATACTCCTACGCTAGCAATCCACGACGCCGCAACCACCACCACCATCACCGCCTACTATCAACAATATAATACCAAAAACAACACTAGAACCCTACAAAAGTCCAATATTTTAGAGTCAAATTCTATCACTCAGTTTTCAACCCGATTCCATACTTCATTCTGCATTCACTCACCGACCCATCAACGCATCCACTTACAATTCCGCAACATGAATATATTGCAACCCCAACTTTCTCCGGTTCGATACCGGCTCTCCACTAGCAGGTATTGTCGTATGCATGTACTCTGTCGCCAAAAGCTCGTTAATGAAGAAGGCTACCGGTGGACTGGACAGGAGTAATCATAATTGACACGGACTTTAATTTTTAATCATGACACTCCTCTGTTGACAGAAACAAAAGCTAGACTGCTAGATTATATGTCTGATGACATAAAATTCCCGTATCACTCGTTCGGCTCGACCCTACAAAAACCTACATTACTTTCGCTCACAAAACAATCTATTACCTAGCTGAAAGTGGACGTCTCCTATGTATTCAGTCCCATAATAGTAATTAAACAAGGAAATAGCTCGTCGTCGGTCTTGGCTTGGACACTTTTGTGTATGTAAGACCCACACCAAAAAGGTTCTTTGTTTCGACATATGCTCACGAAGAATTGACAAAAAACCTGGCCTGAACGTTTTATGAGGAGAACTCGTTAACGCAAGCATCCATATTCATCTTGCCATCATCATCCGAAAGAATGGCAGACGTTACAACAGCGCAGACACAACAAGTGTACATTTAAATTTTTACAGACAGAAATCCTAGACATGGGCCACTGTTATGTTGAAGGACCTTATGCAAGAGGGAAATATAATCAACAGTCTTTACAAACAACTGGTCCTTGGGATTCCCACCAATGTCCGTATAACCAACAACTCTTGATGATAAACAAAAAGTAATTTCACCATTCACGGCTCTTTGATGAATGAACCCAACATACGAATAATTAACAGGCTTCCCTAACTGCAAGATACGAGACGTTAAAAATTTACCTCACGAGATGTGTCCGGCAGTATAAACTCATTGTTGCCTCTAAGAGCATCTCCAAGATCAAAGACAAGGCTCGATGTGCTGCTGCCACAATTTCCATCAGGTATTCTCGTCCTTGTATCATGCGTCGAAGTTATTACGGAAACAGGTTCAACAGGTCTTTCTTGAGCATTTGCCTCAATCTCAGGTGGCCGAGGCGTCATCAAACCATCGTTCTTGGAAGCATCTCGAACAAGGGAAACTCCTCCTGGAAACGGCGGTGACATGAGATCAGGCAGAATCACGTCCGAGTCGTAATCCCGTGGGTCCAAGCCCAGAATGTATTCGGATCCATTGTGTTCTTCCATTCCCGCTTTGCCCTTCTCTGATACAGCATTTGGGACCAATGTGATTTCGGCGGCGGCGGCGGCGACGGCGGCGGTCTTCTTAATACTGCTGCTTTCTTGTGGGGGCGGCGCTTCTTCCGAGCCTCCGCTCAAGCGTCTGAGGCAGATGCTCGTTTCACGGGACAATTTCCCAAAATCTTCGTTGCTACAATGAGTATTGGCTGAAATCTCAGATTGCTCAGACTTGACTGAAACGGGGGATAATCTCTCTGTCGAATCACTTTTGATTGATGGGGCGGGGCTAGTGCTCGGTTCTTGAGGTAAGTTGTCAATCACACTCTTTTTCACCCGATACGTTTCACCCTTGTTCTTACACAAAGTAATTCGCAGTTTCGGAGGAGCGAGTGTTGACGGCACACTGCTTTCTTTGTCTTCTTCGTCTGAATCGGACCGTGTCGCAGTCGCAGACTTCTCTCTCTTCACCGGAGATACATAATTCAGCTCTACAATGGGATAAGGGTTTTTAGCAACTATGTGGTCGAAGACAGCGTGTTGCCTCCACTGTTCATAAGTCTCGTACACAATATTGCACCGTTTACAAGGAAACTGGACCTTCGGAACGGTCCTCGTCACACTTGACTTTTTAATCTTCTTCTTGGCCGGCTCTTCTCCGCTACCAACTTTCTTGTTCCCATTCAATTTCGCTAACGGCAATCCGCTACTGTCTGAATCCTTTTTAAACTTTCTCTTCGTTGTTTTCGCGGTTGACGGCATTCCATTTCTCCTGTCCGGAACATGCTGCGCCTTCCGGTGCTCCTTAAGGTTGATTTCTGATGAGAATCTGTAGCCGCATATATTGCAAATGAATGGATGAACAATGTCGTGGATTTTCTTCCCGTGCTTCTTCAGATCTCCGTCCGATAAAAAACAAGCCAGACACACGTTGCAAGTAAAAATTTCTGCTGCTGGTTCAGGTTGACAACTTCCATTCGGACCACCTTCCTTGTTGTTAACTTCTTCTCCACCGCGTAACTCCAACGCCGGCAAAACTGACGAAGATTCTGAAAATAAATATACACACAATTTACGATAAATGAACATAAATGGCCTACGAATTATATTTATTGAAGCTGTCCAAATACTATCACACGCCTACATTTCTGTTATTATTATCCCTTGTGTCCTACCCTATGCACATCAATAAAAAATATTCAAGATCCAAATTATCAGTTAAAAAGGAAAATGTATCAGGCCTCGTCATTTGAGTTAAACTTGTAACCACAAAAATACGTATGCTTCCCTCCGGTTTTTATGAATCACAACTTGTCATTCAATTAATTTCATTCTCAACAAAAATTCACAAATGAAGGCAACATTCTTTCAGAATCAAAATCAGACATCGTTATAATGCGGCCACATTCCGTTGTTTTTAAATTACTCATATCGCCTCTCAGAACATGTGATAAATCTACAAGATTCTATAACAGACGTTATCAAAACTCGCCTCGTTTCCTTCAGTTTCAAATAATCTAATGCACTACAGGCTTCGTTTTCGAACCTCGGAATTTAGTCTCCAATTTGCTCGAGCAGCCCCATTTTTTCTTGCTCAAACTCTTAAAAAATGTGACACATGAAGACAACCCATATCGATCATTGAATGAAAGCCCCTATTTCATTTCTTAAAATAGCAGCAAGTCAGTAGTAAACACAGGCTATTAAAGCATGCTCATATTCCTAACATTTTCGGTTTGACACCCAGACGGTGTCGGCACCTCCTATAATTACACACCGCTCAACCTTCTCTCATTATCTCAAAAACACGTTTTTTAAATTCAAAAACACACGACCGGAACCCCCTTTTAAGTAAGCAAGTGCACAATCTTGCAATTACAAATACATACATTCCTACTTCCGACCCTAAAATCGCCATACGCGAAATGGCAAACCATACTTGCTTCCATACGTGTTTCCTTTGCATCCCTTCATGCTTGGCTTGACGTCAGTCTCTCAAACGAGATGATATACATGTTCCGAAACATGGATTGGGCGGGCAATGTGCATATAAGCAAAAGCTTTCTTTTCTTCTCCTTTCCTTCAACTTTTGGAGAAACCGAGTGAGTGAAACGCATACAGGTGGCGGTGTCCTGATTTTTAGGCCTCAACGCTGAAGTAGGCTGCAACTGCTGCTGCTGGGAACTCGTCAAATTCAGCTATCAAATTGTTGGAGCTGCACGGCTACACAATAATGCAATCAAAACACGAGGTATTACAAGCCCTTGGGCTTTTTTGACATGGGATTTTGTGATGACTGGATGGATGGATGGATGCTGATCCGCCCCATTTAGGGTCTACGCTAATACAAATCAAAATCTCAAACTCCCTCTACTAATTTAAATCGCACCCAACTTGAAGGCCGCCTATCATACTTTCAAACAGAGGTTGCAGCAGTTACTGTCTGACTGAGTTACGTAGGCATGAGGATTAGTCATCATCAAGCCATCATTTTCCTATTTCGTTATAGCCTGTCTAGAAGAAGAAGACTTTAAAGCAACGATTAACTATACGTGGATTAGTATCCTCTCTTTGGATTTATAGCATTAGCAACGCTGTTCAGGATTCAGGATGAGTCACCTTTTCCCATTCTTGTTCTCAACGTTTTAAGCGTTGTCGTGAACGAAAAGGCCGCTGCCAGCGCCTCATTGCCTTGACTGACAAAGATCATCAATCAAAACAGTGGTGTCTGACGAATATAATCCACTTACGTCAATAATTGCCAGCTTTGTCTGTCGGTAGCCAAAATTCTTTACAAAAATCATAACCCTGAACCCTGTCTTTACACATTCACACAATATTTTTATGTACAAGGACAAACTTTTGCGTCAGCGTTAATCCATCTTAATATACAACCCGGGCATCGTGTCTTGCTTTCTTTCTTCTTTCTCCTTCATTGTACATTTCGTGGATTTGCTAAAGCCACTTTGCTCTGTAATGTAAAATTCAAGATACAGCATGCATTCTGATGTACATAGAAAAAGCCCGTGTTCAAAGCCGCTAGATTATATGCTCACGGTTCAGGCTGACTTGTGAATTTGAAATAACGTTACTCTTCATTCCCGAAACGTTCCAGAGAACTTCAGAAACGGCGACAGGCACAAGATCCCACCTCATTCGCAATTCTAGCAGCGTCTGTCAATCCTATTTCGTCAGTGAGTCAGCGTTTGGATATTGGCAATAAGAAATTATAATTACATTTGATCCTATAAGACCCCATCATCAAGATCAAGTCCAACCCTTGCTTACAAATAATATTACATGCACTAAAATATAGAATCTACATGAAAGCGAAATTCAAGTTTCAATATCCATCTTACCGGAAGAACAGTTCATCTGTCCAAGAATTGGCTTGAATTTTGTACCAAGGTCAGTTGAAAACAGCTTTTGTACGTCACAGAAACCCAAGTCATCATCCTTTCAAGAGACGACACAAGAGATCCTATGGGCAACTTTTGACGCTGCTGCTGCTGCTATGCGATGGTCAGGTCTGAAACCGGTATATTATTCCAAGTATTTTTCCTAGAGTCCAATTGTAGCCCTCTGTTGCTGTTGTTGTTGTTGCGGTCCCGGATATAAGTCTAAGGGGAAAAAAGGTTCATAATGAATTCCCAATCTCAACTTTCGCTTAACTTGGCAGAGTAGTAAAACCCTTTGAAAGCTTATTAACAACTAATAATGTCAAGCAACCAGCACCTTGTCACGCAACCGATTCAAGGTAAAGACATCTGTCAGAGCTACATATATTCATCATAACAAATTGAAGATCATAGGTATTCACTTTTGTGTCATCTTTCAGTCTAGACCTACGCTAACTAAATATCCTACTTTCGTATATGTAGACATAATTTCACCGTTATTCGCTCTCATAAATGTGACACAGGTACACATGTCAAGTTACTTCAACCTTGCAAAACAGTAGCTGCTAACTGAGAAGGCAGTCATCAAGTCTAATGAAAAACCCTGGTTAGCCTCTTGTCTACTTTTAGCTCATTGATTTTGAAATTACTTTTACTATACAATTATTCAATGATGAATGGTCATGCAAGTTACACTTGTATTACCGTGTGAATCTGCTTATCTCTTACAGATTCTCCACTTGTCGTCAATATTTGCGTAGGTTCGGGATGTGTAAACAGCCACAAATGACCCGACATTAAACCATCTATTTATCTTTTACACACTTGAATGAAAATGATTGAGAGATAATTTTTCAGAACCGATTCACTGATTTTTTCATGAGACAAAAACATCTCCTTTCTCTTCATGATCTGATTTAAAATTGCTTCTAGCATTGAAAAATCCAAAGACTTGAACTATATCAACTTTAAATACATTCGCTTCTAACTATGAATCTTGAATCTTAAGCTAATTTTTCAAAAACTTTGATTTTTCTCACCCAAGACACTTGAATTTCGTCAGATTTTCTTCAAGATTTTCACTGTTTTTGTTCACACTGTTCATAAATTTTGAATAAAACGAGCCTCAACACTTTTACTTTAGCTCGTGTTTCAAAAAAGTCTCGTTTTTCTGTTGAATTTTGTATTGTGTGTGTTAATCTCGATTCTTTTTTTCGATTCCTTTCACAAATGTAAACACAAGAGAGAGAATATAATAGCGAGCGAGCACATGCACGTCAGACGAGCACCACTCGTCCTTTACGAAGATGGACGACAACTAAACACAGCAGCTCTGCATTTGTTCAAGGCAAGCACAGCTTTGAGGGTGTTACTACAGCAGCGGCTCCTTTACAGTATGTGGTCGCGCTTGAATCACAAGATTGAAATGCCAACTCGCCGCCGCCAGCCTCTATGGCGTATATTCTTTAACATGGGCCGCCAGCGGAATGGTTTCGACTCGAGACGCCCAAAAGTTGTATATGTAGTGGTTGATTGCATGCCAACATTCAATCGTAGATATACATGACTCGTGTTATGAAAGCAATTTGGAATGGGCTTACCTCCAGACATGTAGTAAAATCTCTCGTTCCCAGCTTTATATTTAGGCCTTTTATTAACCGATTCTCACGTCATTAAGCGTTTTAGTTGGTTTGAGGCGATGGAAAATGAAATGACAACCGTCTCGGGTCGAGAAAACAACAACTTCCGGGATGAGACGCGGGGATAATTAAGAAGGGGGTTCCATTATATAGTACTTCAACGCATAAATCTTTTTGTTGAATCAGTGGAAGTGGATGGGCAAAGTGGACGATTGTTGAATCAGTGGATGGGCAAAGTGGACAAGCAATTTCTCTTCCACGATGACCAGAGCGTTGAGCAGATGCTGTTGGCATCTTTTTTGAAATTTCCTAATTGGGATCAAGTTGTGGACGAATTCAATTTCCAAGAAAACGTTTTGTAGAAGAACCTTTTCTGGACTGACTGAGGACAAAAGAGCAAAGTAATCTATAAATGCTGGTTGAAGGTTTTATGTAGAATTTAATGGCCCTTATGGAAATAGAACGCACAACACAATCCCAATCCTACGATGATGTATTACAGAGGCCTCTTGACAGCCCCAAGAAACGTTTTGTCCATGTCATCACCTGCTCGTTCTAATCCTGAAACTGAATTTTAATCAAGCTGTGCGGGCTGAATAACAAATATATATGCCATTATTTCACAGCTTTAACTTTTAGGCTCCAACTGGCGCTGCACTCCTAATTCAGGGCATGTGTGTGTGTGTGTGTGAATGTTGCCATTATTCTGCCAATTATTATTATTATTGTTATCATTATTTCCTTTGTTATATGACGCTCGGTGTTGTGTCACACTCCATGAAACGTTGCTTGACTAGTTGACAATCGAATAATGCGAGGAGGTGACTCATCCTGTCCTACTGTAGAAACCTCTCACTGAATAAATCACTCTATAAATGAGTCCAAGTAAGCTATGGAGGAGATGCAATCAGTATGGAAAAATATTCACATCCAGAGAGAATTGCGATATGCATCGAAATGGCGAAAAGTGGTTCATGGATTCATCCGAGTAAGTGTGTGGGGGAAATACATGTATAAATGCTCGTCGGAAAAAGGAAGCTGACAAAGAGAAAGCAATCCCATGGATGCCGGCAGTTTTGTTTGGCGATATGTATATACAGGACCTTTCAAGATGAGTCCAATTCCAGGAATCCTTCCTCGGAGCCACTATGACGCAATAACACTAAAAATTCAACAATAGATCGTAAAATTCAGAGGGTACCTTCGGTGAGGGTAATGGGGAACCAAAAAGGGCAATGAATCTTCTTCAGCTGAGGACGGCGGCGATAAGAATCCAGGAAGTTCCATTACGGCGGTTTACTACAAGCGTCAACTATACAAGATGAAGCATTAGTCAGACAAGTAGATATATAATACAGTATAGATCAAGAGAGGAAAATAAACACGGTTTGCGAATTCGTAAGCAAGTCCATAGGATAACTTTTATTGTGTTTCAATTATGATAACAACATTAATTTACTACTAAAGTAAGGTTCAAGTTACATTAGGTAGCGCTTCAAAAATGCAAAAAGTTCGAGGTTGATACGTTTCATATCATTCATATAATAACTCTAAAGTTTCATAAACTC
>JAQGBJ010002222.1:0-17610 GCA_034698345.1 Sphaeridia pumilis
TAAACTTGTTGACGACGAGATGAGTTGCGAAAAACCTTTAATTCAAATGGCTTCTGTCCTTTAAATGGCTGTCATTTTGCAGGTTAACTGGTTCGTGTGCTTGTAAATTAAGATAAATTATAAGGCTATATATGCTTTGCTACTTATCTGATTGTTTGTTTGCCACAAAAGCTCACACTCCAAAGTCTCTACGCACAACCCCGTAATTGCGTCCATATATCACACACACGTACATACATTAACAAGCGAGCGAACCTCTCAGTTGCAAGGAGGCAATCCTAATGCGAGAACTTCCTATAAAATTAAGCGGCATTATAGCGGAATAAATATGACTCACAAAACTTGCCAGGACGTCACAGATTCGCAAATGCCTCCGCATTACGAGACTAAAAGGAATTCGCAAATCACATACAGTAGAAATAGGAAAGACAGTGAAGCTCTTCACAAGCATAGCCCTGGAATGCCCCTTAAACCCACAAACAAAAAAGATAAAAGCAATAAGAAAATCTCTACCCCATTGCAATAAGGACACCCATCAGGAGATGGGGTTCCATAATAAGGTACGTGTCATTCAGAGGTCATTGAGGGAACTACTGTTGTCATCATTCTGACTGGCTTTTGTCTGGGTAGGACACTGTGCCAGATTAATATTTGGAGCCCCCGATCGTACTTGAGATGGAGGCTGCCGTAGCAACAAGAGTTGGGTTTCGTTCGGCGTTGACCCGCGTAGTCAACACCATAGAAACGGAACTTCAAAAAGAAAACCCAAGTGAAGAAGCCATTCGTGTGAAGTTCGCAATCCTGGAAGAGAAGTTCAACAACGTGAAGGAGCTGGACCAAGATGTACTCGCAAGACTGGGCGAGAGGCCAACCAAAGAGAATGAGTTGGACGCCGAGCATGACAGGATCATGGAATACGAGGAAAAGTTTATCGGGTTGAAGATAAGATTGGAACAGCGGTGGAATAGTCAGCAACATCCAGTAGGTCCGTTGGACGCTGGACCAGTTCTGCCGGAGTCAAGAATCGTTGTCGAGAGGCAAGTCGAGAGAGTTGGCCCGGCGTTTGAGTTTCCATGAGTCAATATAAAGCCCTTCAGCGGTGAAATTGTAGATTACTCGTCCTGGTGGAGCCAGTTCAAGTTGGTGCACGAGTCCAAGAAGCTTCAACCTAGGGAGAAGTTTCAAATACTCGTTCAGTCGGTTTTGAGTGGTTCTAGAGCTGCAAAATGCATAGAAGCTTACCCTCAAGATGAGAACTACGAGAAGGCGATCAGCGCCTTGAAGAGGAGGTTCCGCAAGGATGATTTGATAGCTGAGTATTACGTCCGGGATCTTCTCAAAATGGCCTTCAGCTGCATGTCAGGCAGAGATAAATGGCAGCTGTCCAGGTTATACGACCAATTGCAGTCCCGCCTCCAAGCCTTGGAGTCCATCGGTCGGTCTCGAAGCAAGTATGGCGAATTCCTCTTCCCGTTGGTGGAATCAAGCTTGAGCGAAGAGACATTGAGAGCCTGGCAGCGGTCCTCGCTGTTCAAAGAAAGCTTGATTGTTGAAGAAGGTCAAGAATCCAGTCGTTTGTCGAAGTTGATGGAGTTCATCCAAGTGGAAGTTGAAAACGACGAGCGTATTCAAATGGCCAAGTCGACTTTGAAAGCAGATGAACCTAGATGATCAAGGGTCGGTTCCTACTGCTGCTTCATTCGTGTCAAGGGCTTACGAAGATCGCTGCTGCTTCTGCCAGTCAAAGGTCCATGAGAGCCAGGCGTGCTATGAAGCTAAGAAGATGACCATTGATGACCGTAAGGAGAAGGTCAAATCCGCTAGAGTTTGTTGGGTCTGCCTGAAGCCAGGTCATCAAGCAAAGGATTGCCATGCCAAAGTTCAATGCCAAGTGTGTCACAAGAGACATTTCAGCGTTCTTTGCATGGACTCAGCTGATCAGAGCGACAACAGTGTCGATGGAGCATCGAAATGGCCTGATTTCAACCGGGTTGTAAACTGCTTAGGAGCTTCATTCTCACGGTGGGAGGAAGATCCACGAAGTACTTTCCGGGGTTGCGCTGCCAAAGATCCGAAGAAACAGGAACGCCCGTTGATGCCAGCATCCGTACCGTTCGGAACTTGAAAAGTTACTGTAGGAGCGGTTTCGTAGTTGTTTTATAATATAATTTCTGAATTTGTAAATATCGTTTTCAAATTCAGGTGGGAGTGTGAAATGTAGGATTAGTTGCCATTGAGATATTGATCATGTTTGACAGACACCTTTAAAAGTGTAATAAACACTTTCAAAATTGTGATAAACACCTTTAAAAGTGTGATAAACACCTTTAAAAGTGTGATAAACACCTTTAAAGGGGTGATAAACACCTTTAAAACTGTGATAAACACCATCAAAAGTGTGATAAACACCTTTAAAAGTTTGATAAACACCTTCAAAAGTGTGATAAACACCTTTGAAAGTGTGATAAACACCTTCAGAAGTGTCACACGCACTTGAAAATGCAAGAGACGAAAAGTTTTGCGTGACGGACGGACAGACGGCCAAGTCTGGTAAACCTGTAAGGTAGTAAAAGCTACTCAAAAACCTATAAGGTAGCTAAAGCTACCCAAAAACCTATGAGGTAGCTAAAGCTACCCAAAAACCCATAAGTTAGCTAAAGCTACCCATAAACCTATAAGGTAGCTAAAGCTACCTAAAAACCTATAAGGTAGCTAAAGCTACCTAAAAACCTATAAGGTAGCTAAAGCTACCTAAAAACCGATAAGGTAGCTAAAGCTACCTAAAAACCGATAAGGTAGCTAAAGCTACCTAAAAACCCATAAAACCTATAAGGTACATATATGTCGAAACCTACACTGAAAAAGCTCTCAGATGCAAGGAGGCAGTCCTAATTAGAGAGCTTCCTTGAGTTCTGAGCGGCATTCTCTATGCAGGTACATATTGAGAAAGCTCTCAGATGCAAGGAGGCAATCCTTATGGGAGAGCTTCCCAAAAAATTAAGCGGCATTCTAGCGGAATAAGTATGACTCACAAAAACTTTCCATGACGTCACTGGTTTGCTAATTCCTTGATATCTCGAGAACGGCAAGGAATTCGCAAACCACACATAATAGAAACAGTGAGGACAACGAAGCTCCTCACAGATATAACCCTGGAATGCCCCTAAACAAGCCTAACAAAAAAGTTAAAAGGAAAACAAAATTTCCTACCCCATTGCAATATGGTAACCCCATCAGGAGATGGGGTTCCATAATAATGTTGGAAGACTTTTTGCGATGACATTTTGGGGTGAATAGAACTTACATTTACAAGGAAGCGTGATCTATAAATTTCCCACAGTTGGTATGGGTGCTACATACGTTATAGATATTTGTAGTTCGCATATACATTCAACAAAAGTTTCCGGGTCCATATAGAAAGTATTTGGACCAACACTATTTACTTGAGTTACGATGATGTTGATAGAGCTATACCTACAGTGTTCTTGGATGGATTGTACCTTTAGGTCATGCAACAAAGAACAGATTCATTCAAGATTCAATTCAAGATTACAACCGTTAGAGACCGGAATTTGACAGCGATTCGCGCCAGTAAGACTACAATGAATTCGTTCCAAATCGTTCAAGATTCGAATTTACCGCTAGCAGCAACCAATGTAGCAGAGAGATACAGTGAGTGAGTTTCCGAATTGAAAGCAAGGTCGATAGGTTGCCATCGAATCAATTCCCATTCCTCAGTGGTTGATTTGAAAGGAACTTGGATCATGATGACTACTTCGTTCGATTTGAAGTGACGGGTTGTGATTGGAAGCCGGTAATATAAGTGCAGGTATTCGACTGGAATAGTCA
Source organism: Sphaeridia pumilis (assembly GCA_034698345.1). NCBI lineage: Eukaryota > Metazoa > Arthropoda > Collembola > Symphypleona > Sminthurididae > Sphaeridia > Sphaeridia pumilis. Next base: position 3,850 of record JAQGBJ010002222.1, read on the forward strand.
ACTCACGATTGTGTGGCTGGAGCTTGATTGCCAATGTTCAAAATTATTGGTGTTGTCGCTACGCCATTTTATTGCTCAAGAGTGGTGACATTTACACATGTTTCGGAGCAGTAACAGGTCCTCGAAGAGATTGACTTTGTTGGGTATCAGGAGTTAGATGGTGGGAGAACTGTGCCTGAAGTAGAGGGGAAGATTAACCTCATGAAAATTTTGGAAAAAAATAGCTGAGTTCACAGCAGATTTTGAAATATTTGTAAATACCAATTTCGAAAACAATTGCCAATACTGTTACTTATTCAGTAAAGAGAAGAAAAGGAAAATAAACTTGGTCAAAGTTTGAGCTTTACCACCACTAAAATGCCATCTACGGCTAGCAGTTTGCATAGTTCTTCTTTTTTGTAGGATTTATTCGCTAAATCAGTGAAAAAGCGGCTCCCTAAGACGAAAGATCTCAACCTCAGTGCCATCGCTCACATGTTGGTGCAGAGCGGGCCATACCAGTTTTCCCGAACCTTTTGCAGCATCGGTTCTTGTAGTGTAACGAGTGGCAACATGTTTTGTTCAGGCATAACAGCAGCTGATGCGGAGGGAGAAACATTTTGCATGGAATGCATTGGGTCTTCAGTGATACCGACAGTCTTCCGTAAGTTTCGATTAGCTTTTCTTAACAAAATGAGTTTGCAAAAAAGCTAAGGTTCATATTCAACGTATTCCAGGTGTTATTGACAATTCAGCCGCAGCATTAAAGCGTGATAAATCATCTCTATCAAGAAAGATCATTGCAATGTCATCGTCATGATACCCACTCTCAATTATTTGCGGAAACACTCTTGGAAGATAGAGAGAATGAAGTTCTCGAAATATCCCACGTCGCCGTGGTCACTCACCACAAGCAAACCATCAACTTGTTCAGCACTGCAATCCACGGCAATTTGAAATGGATGTCATGGTTCACAACCTTCATGCACGGAATCACCAATATCACGTCCTCCCGCTGCCGATAACAGGAGCAGTGTCACCAAACACGACCCAGAGGCCAGTGGAGCGTTGGTAACTGGAGTAGGTAACCTCACTGTTCGGTGGAATCTCATAACAAGTCTAACAGATATAGAAAATCCACTATCAATCATCCCAACCCTCGACTGGTCCACGAGTCCGTCGCTGTTGGCTTGATCCCAGAGGAGGAGAGTAAGGATACCAACATTCCTTCCTTCGGCGCGCATGAACGCTCGTAGTACACTTAACGCCGCCAGCTCGAAGCGTCGTTTGAATTTCATACGCTCCTTCACTGAGTTATTGGCAGGTTGGTCATTATGTTTAAGCACTTTTTCGACCAAATGGAGTTCACGACCTTCAGTTACAAACTCCCAAGTTTCATTATATCTTGCTGACTTGGTTTCAACTTATCAAGTTGTTTACGTCAGCTCCTTCTCTCGCTCGAAACCACTTAAAATTTCTTTGCCATATTTGCCGCATCTGCTATACGAGGTAACCCCTCTCCGGTTACCTCCAAAAACATCTTCACTCGCTTGTAATCAATAGTTTCATAATGCGTCGCATAGATTGTTTTTATTTCGTCAACTCAGTTATCCTCGCTTCTCTTCTTTGAGAAGTTCCCCTTTTCTCCATTCCAGCTTTCTCAAAAAAATTAACATCCATAGGAGATTCCTCTAACTTCGCTTCCCTTGCTTGAAAAATTACTCCTTGGCTTGCTACTATGTTTTCCAGAATTTTATCCTCCATTGCTATTACAGATTCCCCCAAACTATTCGCTTTTTCTACAATTTGTTCTGCTTTTCCTCCAGCTACTTGCTTTCTCTGCAACCAAATCCTGAATACTTTTTAATATCAAACAAATGTGAGTCAGCTTCATTGACACTTTTTTACCTTCTTGGTCACGCTTATCTAGAACTGTTACCATATTTTCCAAGCGTTTCACTTTTCTTTCCTCATCGGAGTCTGGAGCGACGTCAACGCAATACACCTTGCGCACGTTATTGTAGCTGCAACTGTTCTTGTTGTGACCATTATTTTCGCTTCTCGGTTTTCCCTCTTGAGCCTTTTTCTTGCGACAATCGCGTTGTCTGTAACCAGGCTTCCCGCAGAAGAAACACCGAAGGTCCTCCTCAGATTGGCCAAATTTTCCTTCACGCTTCTCTTCCTCACCAAAGTTTTCGTACTTCTTATCAGAGAATTTTACTAGTTTTCCCGAATGTGGATTCGTATGGAACTTCTTGTCTTCATGCCTATGGAATCTATGAGCATCGCTCATGCACGCATTTGATTTTAATGACTTCGAACCATTAAAATCAAATGCGTGCATAAGCGATGCTCATTGGCTACTTGTGTGTCAGCATTTCATTTTAGGCCGCATATGATTCGTTCAGAGCCTGAGCGAGTAATTCAAGTTGGAAACGACACAGCGTCCCATTGCCAGTTACAGCGTGTTCATTGTTCGGTGTGTGAGTGGAAGAGAAGGACGTTCGAACTTCAGATCTCAAGATTTCTTTTTTAAAATTCCAGTTAAAGCTTCAATTTCTTCAACCATTACTGATTGTGAGGATAGATACAGAGGAGCAACGGGGATTTCAGCACTCGCCGTGATACTCAGCGTGAGGTAAGTTTCAATCTGGTTTTCAAAATTCGATTTCGATTTCCTCGAACCTGTAATTCGCGCATAACCGCTGTGAGTCTGAAGACAATTGTCTGAGAAGCTAGCCTGACTGAAGACGATATTCCGGTTTAGAAACCTTCTTGTAATTCTGATATTGCTGATATATTTACCCTACACTTCATTTCAGCCGTTATAGATTCCGACGACGTTAGATTCTCTCTCGGTATGGTGGATGTTACCGTACATCCAAGGTATTCTGGAGAGTCTGAACTCGGGCTGTACCAACGCCAGATGGTTGGAGAGAGCAAAGTAATCATTACTAGTTAATGGAAGATACGTTTAATGAACCTGACAGACGTCAAGGAGGAGCAAGAAAGTAAGGACCTCAACAAATTTTAACTATTCCAGAGACCAGATTTTCAGTCTCTAATTATTCAATTTCAGAGGCCCTCGTCAATTAAAGTTCATCACGAATCCATCCGATAGAGCCACGAAGTTCGACAAGTACTGCAAAACTCTGATGAAGCAGGTAAGCTATATGTTGTTCTTGACAGTCGATGTTTCCAGATTCACATTCATTTTGGTTTTTGGTGGATTCTAGGGAAAATAAATCGAAGTAAACACCGGAGGTAAAGTTCATAACAAGCACCAGTACATCAAACCAAAGGGCTCTGTTTTGGAAGGTGTCTATGATACTAACTTTTCTTTGGCCAAAATCGTAGAAGAAGTTTCATAGCTGAAACTTGAAGCAGCCGATTTATATGCCATCAAGAAAACCTGTTTCGATGCTGTGTCTGCCGGCTATCGGTCCTGTCAGACTATGTTTGCTGGATCCCGCTCTTCCAACGTGAGTCAGCTACATTTCAGCTACTTCATGACATGACTTATCGCCATTATTCATCGCGATCGTTCTTCTTGCAGACATTTGGCAACACCACACCCGAAAGGTATGGGTCCATGGGTCGTGTTGACGGTTCTCGCAAGTGCAACGTATGCTTCCGCGAAAAAATCTTCGTCAGAGGAGCTGGAATTTTATCCCCATGGATCAAGTGTGCTGGAGATGATTTGGGCAGATGCAACCAAGCTTGGGTCAGCCTCAATCTCATTAGAAACGTAAGCATTTGAACTACAGACTGCATAATTTATGATTGAACGCCTTTGCTTACAGTTTCATGCCGAATGTTTGGGCTTCCCAATGCTCGATGCTGAGCCCGAACCGCAGTCGTTCCTTCACCAATTCTACTGCAAGAATCACACCAAAGCAGGGGCTCTACGGCGTCGTTTGGCAAGCTTGGAGATTGGTCCTGTTGTTACCCATGATTCTGCGCTTGGAGGATCATTTCCGAAACATGAAAGCTGGAATGCTGCGCTGCCTCCGAACACCTCTAGTGGCCGACGTCGTGGTCAACCTCCGGGCATTAAGCGCGGCGGTGTACGTGTGACTTGAGAAGCCAGTGCAAATACTTCCACTGGACGTGGAGTTGGAAGCGTTCGTCGTAGGCAAGGAGGAAAAAGTGCTCCCATCCCTGAATGGCGTTTTTATATAGGCTCCAGGTTAGGTAGGGGGTATCCCGGAAGTGAGACATATGCAATTCCTTAGAGGACACACATCTAGGGTACAACTTGTTGTACACTCCTCGTAGTTTTCACATTAATGACGAGTCTCGTATCATTTTATAACCTGTCTTGTGAAAAGATACGATTTTGCTGTTTAACTCTTAAAGTTAATATTTTGGAAATTTCATACGGAATGTAGTTAAACATCAAGTCTCAACATGATTTCAGTATCACTTACTTACTGCTGAAATTTAAGTTGTATACATATGCTCTTGATCCTTCTACAATTGCAATCGCAGTAATTGGAGACGAATTGCTAGCGACCTGAATTTTTTTACAGGTTGACCTTCAAAATAGGGTCAATTAATGGGTTATTTGCAAGATGCGATCTCTGAAGGCTTGGCCCTGAAATCATGAAGTATCCAAAGGGTCAAATTTAATTTTGCGTACAGGTGCTAGACATAGCAAGAACAAGGGCTATTTTTAGCCCCTAGGGGCTAAATTATCACCAGGCTATTCATCACCACAAGTGTTAGTAAAAATAGCCATTCTCTTCTACTGTTTTTTGCAATACATCATCGTCAGATTTATCTATTCCGCCGGATCTAGGCCTTGCTGCAACATGCTCTACGGTAATACAAATTTGAGCAACTGTCTTCCCTTTAATGCTTGATTCTGACGAATTCTCCCATTCCTCATGTAATTCATGTGCGCCCAGGGCCATGTAATTGCTGAACAGGGCTTTTATTTTGTCCTATTTCGCCTTTGGGCCTACTTGATACACTACCAGGTTCAGGATGTCTTCATCTACTGAAGCCACTGAAGACGCATTACCCTTTAAAGCCTTCGAGTCCAATTCAAGTTTTGCTCTTTCTGGTTCGGTTGTTGCAGCAACAGATACCGTTGTCAGGGTTTTCCATAAATCATACGGCTCCAAAGATTTTTGTAGTCTCTTTTCCCAAATTCCAGTATTTGGGACTGTTAGTTTCGACACCTGCGTAATATCCAATCTTGTTTCCGCCATTTTGTAACCCTTCCCTGTGTGGCCACAAGTTTTGGAACAAAATTTTCTCTTACTGTTGAGGAAAGTTCCCGATTTTCATGGGTTGTCTCTTGTTAATTATTTATTAATACTTTAAGCTTGATTGCTTCGTTCACTTCTGCAACGATTTGACAAGGTTAGTTTCGGAATGAAGCAGTCACTTTATCATGACCTATGAAATTACCAATGATCTCTTGGTTCTGTAGGAAAATAAATCCTATAAAATCACTAAAACGTCGATAGCGACATTCGAAGTACTACAGCCCAGAATTTTTAATACTAATTACCTTTTGACGTATGTAGAGTCGACGGATATCCACTTGCTTCGATCCGCTGCCCTTTGAACCCCGAGAAGTCTCTCTACAAATTCGCAATTTTTGACATGATTCGTAAATCAAAGGAACCATCAACTTGAGTTTCAAACACCAATAAAGTTTTTTCCTTCGTGTTTAACGTCCATTCTGAATAGCATAGGAACGAGTGAGGTTTTTTGAATCTCATTTCTACATTTCCTTCAATGGTGATGTCGGGTGGGGATGAAATACAAGCCGGATGGAGGTACACGTCAAGTTGGGTCAGTAGTAACGCCTGAGACGAACGTTTGTCCATGCACTTTGATGTTGAATTTTGAACCACATTAAACCAGCTCAGTGAGGGCATCACAATCAATCTTATATTGTCCTGTCATCTGAATATCTGCAAATCACCTGGATGTACAGAGGCTTGTTGAGAATCATTTGTCGTAAAGAAGAGTACATTCGAATACTGGTTGTGACACGTGGGCTCCGTTTCTTGGATTGGACATCTTGTGAGCTTCGTTTAGGCCTACAATCAGACGTGATTGCTTCTGTTAACAGGCAATGGATCGAGTATTCCTCCGCAGCGCCATGTGTTCACGCCGGCGAGGCTGCAGCTGCTCTCATCGTCGACACGTTTGGGTTTCCTACCGTCATTGCGACCCTAGTTCAGAAGTTCTTTTCGTAAAGACTATCAGAATCGTTACAATCAGATTGTACTGGCACTGGAGGACCTCAGATCAAGCGGCCCGGTATGGGACAACCGAAGTTCCTCACTCTGGACACGACTGCCTGACAACTACCATGGAATGCGTTCCTGTGAATCCTAACACGTCAGCTAACGTAACAATCGTGCTAGACAGGGTACGAGAAACGTTTCTCGGATGAGGGAAATGGATAGTCGTAGTTTCCGATGCTATTGCCTTCACGTTTGCCCAGGATTTAGTAACAGAAACGGCGTTGTATGACATGCGGATTCGAAGTTTACGTGGGCGGCGTTCGTACCCACTGGTTTTCCAACCGCCCCGAAATTGAAGTCACAACACCAGTGAAACTGAAGTATAATGGGATTGTTCTGCGTTTGGGAAACGGCCATTTTGAAATCAATTTTGTTCGATCCATTTTCAAAACCTTTTGGGATGTTTATCTTCAGCCATTAGGCGTTCAACTTGGATTCAGATCAGATATGGCGCAGAAATTTTGTAAAAGTGCAGTTGACCTACACAAAAGCTTGGGTGTTTTAGAATTGAGATCTGCTTCTAACTATACGCTGGCGCCAGATTGCTTCAGTTTTACTAACTATATGCCTACTTTAGATTCTGATGGAAGCTCTCTCGGATGAACTAACAGATGCATACATTTCCCAGTGTATTTCGACCGGAATCATTGATGTTTCACTACAAGATTGGATTGAAAGCTCGAAGAACCCGAACGTTAAGCTGGCCTACATGTTTATAGCGGGAGCACTATCTCCTTTGTTCTTATTCATAGCAGCTCTATGACAATGCAACTCGGAAGTCGCATCCCAAGCGAAGCATGTTTTTTCCAGCCTCCTCTACGGTGCAAATCACCCAAAGTACCAGTGGGCATACTCTACAGATCTGTTCAGTCAACTACGTGTGCCAGCCGAAGTAGCTTACTCGGCAAGTATTCGAAGCCTGAGAAGAATCGGCACAGAAAAAGGGCAAGGAATTGATTTTCTGCTAGAAGACGACAACAAGCAATAAATGTCTTTACTCTCAGCAAGCGGTACCCAAACTAAACAGCAATGGATAACTACTTCAAGAGCCATGAATCATCTCAAACTGGTGAGTACAAGCGGGCGCCCGCGTCAAATCTTCCAGTAGATTGACTATAGCCGAGGAAAAATATTTTGAAATTTTCTTTCTGAGCTAGTGTGTGTAGTTTGCAGTAGTTGGGTGGCAACTTTTTGATCTGTGCTGCACTGATAGTTGGAAAACCCAGACAAGTAGCGTGCGCATAAGACCTGCATCCAGGCTGGACGCAGATGATATCATGACGATCAGAGTAAGCTTGACCCATGATGACAAGATTGCTCTTCTGACACACCCAGCAAGTTGAACCTGCAAACACCAGTTGTAGTATTAGTATTCACGTCGAAAATTCCAAGTTAGGATCAGGAAGTTTCAATACAAGTACCTGTACAGGTATTTCCACTTCAATTGAAACTTCCTGTGTTTCGGCGGTCGGCGGCCAGTTCCACACGTATGGTTGCTTCTTGAAACCTTGATAGGTTAGCTGGACAACAGCTCCTCTGCCTGTGAGGTTTTGGTATTCTCTTGCCTGGAATGAATAAATGTTCCGTTTTTTCTCAGATTAATGAGAATGCCAGAAGTCGCTTGAATGTGACTCGCGAGGAACAATTTACTAACGCTGCTAACCTCGGCGCCGAGGTGACTATGGCTCGTCGGCTACTTCGAGACTCAAAGATGTTCAGTCCAGAGGTATCTGTTTTACTTGGATTGACAGGGGAAAAACATGATGGTAAAATGGTCTAATTTTTCACTTGTGCAAAACGCAATCGAGATTCCTATTTCAAAGCGTACAATGAAAACAAAAAATAAGCCTGCCATATTCCAATGTACTGCAAATGTCTACGGAATCTCGCTTGAATGGAACGACTAAGTCAAACATTATATCCGAAATGAAAAAATACTGATTCGTCTCCCTGAAGACGCTGCTGCTGATTTTAGGAAGAGATTCAACATGAACAAAAAGAAAGTCTACTTGATCAATATTTATGTCGAACTACAGCTTGAAATACAAGAATATGAAGGAAAAGAGATTCAAGATTTGTTCCAATAAACTCACCTGTCGTATTATGGATTGTGCTTTAATTTTGGCTCGCCTTGTCCGAGATCTCACGTCTTCAATGTAAACTTGTTTATTTACTTTGCTCTTAGCTTTTTTTGGTTTTCTCTAAGTTGAAGCTGACATTGGTCTGGAGCCAGACCCACCTTCGTCACTTGAAAAGTTTGTATCTTCCAGTTTAATAGGAAGTTTCGAAATACATCTTTTTTCGAAATACAGTTTTTGTTAATCTCCCCACTTGCGTTGTTTTGGTTTTCTGCAAAGCCGCCAAGTATTCAAAGGTTCCCGCCACCATTTTCTGCTCCTCAATGCTCTGAATTTCTTCGTTTTCTATTCCCATAAACAATTATGATTTTCAAACCCTTCCCCATTTTGAAAATTCACATCCCGTTGTCAAAAAATAGTACAAAAAATTCTCTTTAAGAATCTGTGTCCGAAATATGTTGAGCTTACAAAAATAGCCTTGAGCAAGTAGATTTTCCCTCAAAAGTGTTATGTTATATGCCCAGTCAGTGCTTCACTATGTATCGTTTAGTCATATATTACATGTGTTAAGCCCATTGTGTGACCTAATGAAAGAAGTTTACAGAGATGTTAATGTGTGTAACTTTTATTCCAAAAGACATTCGTACAAGGTGAAGTCACGCAATTTTATGCGTGAGAGGAAGAGAGAGAGGAAGAAGATAATATTACCTAACTTATATACCAATGCGTTAGTAGTGCGTAATAACACGGCACAATTATTGATGACCTCTTTGTATATTAGAAATGGAAATTGCATGTTGTCTTGCAGCGGAAGGGAGGTGAAGACGAAAAGATGCACAGGGAAGATGTTTTACATGGAGATGTATTACCCATAGAGTTGAAGCAGGACGGCGAAAGGCATCGAGTAAATGGCGGCAGCTACGATCTTGTGTGAGTTTTAAATGGGCGATGTGCGTAACGCGATCCGTAACGCAATCCTCGCGCGATCATTTGAATCTGTAGGATGGAAGTACGAAGAAGAATGGGGCAGAGACAAGGAATCCCTTATTTGGTTACATTTAGCGATAGCAATTGTGATTGGGAATACATGTATTTGTTTCATTGACCGTGGCAAGAGCGAAAATAGGGTGTGAACGAAAAAGGCGAGAATAGTGAGGAAGAAACAAAAGTTGACGGAGTCTGGTGAAGACGTGGTTGATCAAGGAAGGACGGAGGATCGGTCCAGATCGGAACGGAGCGGAAGCGATATGGATGATCAATCAGGTGCGTCATAAACCAACATGAAATGGGAAATGAAATGTACGGCGATAATATAGGTAATATTGGGTGATGTTTACAGAAATTGGTACCAATAGCTTGGCGGTGGAAAAATGGGCAGCGGAGCAAACTCGGAATGTGCAGAATAATGTCTATGGAAACAGCAGTGTGGAAGAGCACATGGAGCCAGACGGTGAAGTTGCCGGGCCATCCACCAGGACGAGAGCGGTGGTAAAGACAATGCGGCAACAACCCGAAACAATAATAGCCAGGAAGGCAGTACGAGACGCTAGAAAATTTTTCGAAGTACTAGACCAGAAAGTGTTGACGGTAAGTAGAAAACAAACAGATAAATGCGTGTAATGAATGAATGTGGTCTAATGAATGATATGAATGGATAGAAGCAAATCAAATATCAGTTCGCTGGAAGGGATTCGCTCGGTACATATGCAGCCGCCGAAATCGTCGGTGTGCAGGACGTGGTCTACGAAGATAAGCAGAGGCTTTACCAAAGGGACTGCATAGCTTGGTTAATGCCCAGGTATGTTAGTTATAGCATGAATGTGAGACCAAAAACTTTGGCAAGGGGAAGGCATTTAAATGATGATCGTATTACAGGCCGGTTCGAAGAACCGCCCATTTCCTGGACGACGGAGTCTTTAGAATGTTGGCAAGGGGAGTGGAGACGGGAGAAAGCCAGGTTATGCAGAGAAAAGACTATGACATGGTTGTAGGCGACGATGAAGTTTCGGATGATCAAGTGGACCAATTCGGATCGGAAGACGACGCCAACTTACTGGCGTGTTATGTGAAACGAGTCATAAGGGACGAAGATGGATTCCTCAAAAAGGATACCGAATTGGAGCTACATTATGCGCCTTTTCCAGTGAGCGTAGATTCGTTAAATTGTGTTGGTATGACGAAGGCCTATTTGTATCTGAGGGCCAACGGAATGAGAACTCAGTTCGAAGAGGCGAAGTTCATTAGTGCTCCAAAGAGGAATAAGGAAAGCGTATTGTTTTTCCCAACGGAAAATATTCATGACTTCATTTTGAATTTTTATAGCGAGGACACAATCAGAAATTGTGCGTATAGGAGCGAGAAAGAGACGTACTCCATGGTTGAGATTCAAGCTGGTATTCATGCTCAAGTGTTATTCAAAGCTCGTCTGAGGGAACAGAAGGTAACTGTAAATAACCATACACCCCTAGGGCAGTTAGCCCATGGGCAATAGTCCTTTATTTCAATCAACATTTCATTCCATTTTAAGAAAAATTCCACTCATGATTCATATTCTAGAGAACCCTCCCTAGACACTTGTTTGACATCGTTCTACTACCCTCTTAATTGTTCTGCCTCCTTTATCCATAACCTGTTTCTGATATACTCCATTTCCCTAGTTACAGTCCGTTATTCCTCTATTGGTAACAATGCATTTGTCTATTCAAGGCTATTCTCCGAGCACTCCTCATCCGACGAATAAGAGGTCGAACTCCATCCCCCGTTCCTGGTGCATCCACTCTTGCTATTCGTTGAAAGTCTTGAATCCCAATCTTTACGTTCCGAGTATGGCATCCCATCAATGTACAACTCATTCTTTATCCATCTGACTTTTCTCCCTTGGTATTGTATCCACCTGGCCTTTTTTCTCAAGCGATGGATTCTGTTTTATATCTCCTTTGAGTTGTCTGAGGTCATCGCATACGTTACTCCGCCGTTCTTATTCGCCTCGTTCTGCTCAAACAACTTCCACTTGGTCTCCCTGCAGTCAAGTTCCATCTTAACCGGTCTGTATCCATGACTTCCCTCGGTTCCAATTCTAAACGCTCTCAACAGCTTGGTGGGACTCATACCAAAACTCCTCGTCAACACTCCTCTCATAACTTCAGTTAATCCATCGGTTGTTTCGTCATCTGCCTCCTCAATCTTGTAGACCACCACGTTGTTATCCCTTCCTGGATACTTCAGCCTAGTTATTTCCTCTTTAGCTTTCCTCACAAGTTTTTCGTTCTCGTAACTTTTCACGTACAGGTGGTACCAAGTTCGGTGGCTTTTCTCTTCAACTTGTTCCTTAGTAACTCCTTAACTTAAAGTTCCTACCTTAACCTTTAGGTCCATCACTTGTTCTTCGAGCCGGCCAACAACTGACTTCAATCCTTCGAGTTTTCTTTCTCGCCACTTTCGTTTCAGCTTCCAAAACCTCCCTCCATCCCATGATCCCTTTCCCGAGTCCCCTGTTGACAACTGTGACCTTCATTTGGGCTGCCATTCTGATCGGTGTATTCCCGTTTGAGTTCCTCAATCCCTTCAAACACTCCGTTGAATTTGTCCAACACTCCTTTCACCTCCATAAGCAGGGTCGTTTGCACCGCTTCTAGGGCGGTCAGGCGCCTTTCAATGTTGTTCTCGCCTGGAAGATTGGCCTCTGAGTTTCCGTCTTCGGTTTGTTGATGTTGCATTCCACTTGAAACTGTTGCATCCTGAACTTCCATGTGATTCCTTCCCTCGTTCAATGTTTGCCGCTTCTTCTTTCCCATCTTCACTCCTCACGTGACCTGAATCAAACCCAAACTCTTGACAGTATCTTGGGGATCATCAACAAATGAACAGAAGGTAGTTGTAGACCTTATTAGCTTTGCTACACCAGGTGTGTTCAATTATGACGCCTATTTCCTAATGGAAGCCTTGGAGGAAGTACATGCGACGTTGCAAGCGTGTAAGAAGCTTGATGAATTTGAATTCATTCAGCGATATTCGTGCAAAATTCCTGTTGAGCTCATGTTACAGAGGAACTTAAAGCCGCTGTCAGTGTTGGTAAAGGAATATCGGAGTAGGCGAAACGAATTGAAGAAGAGTTTGAAGACGGATACTGCATGTGAGTATTGTTTTGCAGAGTTGAAGGTAATAAGAGACCTGGGAGACAAGGCTACATAGAAATAGCCTTCTGAGCGTCAGCTCAAAAGGTACATAGGACTGATGATTAATCCAAGCTGGCTGGTTGCAGCGGAGTTCCTACAGCAGACGTGACTTGCGGCCAACTGAGGAACCAAAACTTGGAAACTTTTCCATCTTCCAGCGAACGGCCATTGTCGCGTACCTTCATGGCTTGGATAGTCGTGTTCAAACAGCTCTGTTCCGGGTACGAAGGGCAGGAAGAACCACCAAATGCTGACAACAGCTTCTGTTGCAACAATCCGCTCTCCAGTCGACTGCTGGCCTCGGAGTAATATTTGCAGAAGCAGTTGACCACGTAGCCAACGAATTTAGATTGGTGGAATCCTTGCGGCGTTGTTCCCTCAGAAGTGGCGTCGATGGATGGCGTTGCAGTGAGATCGTTTTTAAGTTTTGAAAGGGGGCCCTTGCCATCCTTGCTGTAGTTCAGCAGGATGACGACTGGCTTTGCTGTCGTGAAGAAGTTTTCAAAGAAGGAATATTTCTTGATGATTTTGCTGCCTGTTTTGAATGGCATAAGTAGTACGACATACTGCTGACCAACGTGAATGCTCTTGTCGGGTACGGTTCCCACGAAAGTGACGAAAGCTTTGCCTGTTTTTTGAATTGCCATTCATTTCTGCTACCAGTGCCACGGTTCTTTAAGGTCTTCTTAACGTCATCAGGTGCAGTATCAAGTACTTGAACCGTGCTGCAAGGGACCTGCAGAGGAGCTGGATCGAATTCGAAAGGAAAGTACAGAATGACTATTAAAAGACTCACAGTTGTGAGGACGGAACGATTGAATTGAAGTCCAAAGAGACGGAGGCGTCTGTCAGTTCCACACCAGTCTTGTTCTAAACAATTTTATCGAAAAATTGTTGTGCAAAAAACAGGATCGCGGCGGTACCAAATTAAGGATGTAATTTATGTATTAGTAAAGAGACATTTATCCGTCGTTTAAGTCTTTCGAAGTAGAGACAAGCAGACAGTTTTACGAATCGAACAATGTGATTACATCTCATTTACGTACATCCAAAATTCCGACAGTTACTTGAATGCATACTGAATCTTTAATGTTCATTTCAAAGTTTGAAAATATGTTCCCCATACAATTTGAACAGCTCTTTATCACTATGGCTTTCGCTACTCCATTAATTCCGTAGAGAGAAATCTGTCACTTGAGGAGCTTCTAGCGCTGTTTTGAATTGAGCACTAATATCACTCAAACTCTTATTCAGTCAGGG
>JAQGBJ010002223.1:0-17604 GCA_034698345.1 Sphaeridia pumilis
GGTAATTCCTATTCTATTAAACAATACATATGACTATGTGTAGAAGTTTGGAATAAAAAACCTATCAGTTATATGTATGAAAAAGCGTCCAGTTCTTTAGCCATCATTTTTCACTTATTCCGTCCTCTAACTTTATCAGTGCATTACTCTGTAGTGAGATTTACCTTGAAATAGTCGGCATCATGTGAATTCCAGTTCGGCATTTCTTTGCAAATAATGGATCTGGAGAGAAAAAGTAGAACATCCTAAAAGCGCTGTGTTCATGTTCCAAGCTGGTCATGTGTGGCAGGAGCTGTAAGGGTTGATAAGATTTCACATGGAATTGAGAGTTGCTTAGCAATAGAAGGCAAATATGGCTCATGGGAACCTTGTATTGACAGCAGGTAATTACTTTGTTAATCGATATATACATGTTATAAATAAGGAACTTGCTTGAAGCCGCTAGCATGAAATAACGTTTGAAGGAAGGGCGACATCTGGTGATAATGGCGAAAAATGGCAAGCCTGCTGTTTTTCCTTCTGCACTGCAGCAGTTGAATGGAGAGTGGAGAGTAACATGTATACGTACAGAATAACAGCTCTACCCAGCCAGTCAACCCTTCCAGCACTTTGGACTGCGGGTAAGAGCCGCCTGCTTCTGCTTATGACAGATCTTGGGAGGGAGCGAAAAAGGTAAACAGACGATAGATAGGAACGGCGGATCGGTTCTTCGATAATTAAAGATTGCAAATTGTAACTAGTAACTTGTACGCCGGTTTGTTAGTCACGTGGTCGGTACGAGAATTTAGCGAGAGACATTGTTGGGCCCGACGTTGTTTTCAATGCGGTCTTGGAAGATTCGATAACTTTTTAAAAAATCGGAACTAGACGACGAACTGGCATCATTATCAGAGTCATTTAGCTGGAGCATCAGTAAGTTTGTGCTCTACCATACAAATCCTATCGTTAAGCCTTTGATTTTCAACTAAAATGATGAATTGTAATGTGAATGGCTGGTTTGCAGGGTGTCCCACGACCTTGCCGTTGTTGCTTGTTCGATCAGCTGATAAGATGAAGCGGGCAAGTAACCGAAATTCCTGGGTCTGGAACCAAGACGAATGAACGGCGACCAAGAAATACTCCGCTCAGCGGAACAACTGGAGAATAAGAACTGCGTGTACAAAATTGGTTGTGATGAAGGAATCCTCAATGACCACCATCCTGGTGGCTGTCAAGAATGAATGTTCCAAATCGGCCCTGGAAAGTCGACAGCCCCTAGGACAGAGTTTGTTGAACAAAATCAAGAGTGCTGAAGTAGCGTTAGAGTGATAATTGTATTCGTCCGTTTTTAACTGTGATCATCAAGAGTGCGATGTTCAAAGATTGGAGAGACGTCTAAATGGACCGAAACTAGTGCAATCATAGACTATCATAGACCGGTGCAGTAGAACGTTTGACTATCATAATTTTTCAACTGAAGGCATATCGGTAATGTACATGACGATATGAATCGCCTTTGCTGAGCGATCTCAGGGCAGCTAATTGCAATATTTAGGTTAGCGTCTTATACGAGACTATTTGTTATAGGTGTTGTGAGGAAACGAAACTCACTCAGGGGTATTAGTCGGCAGCTTTAAATGTCAGCTTTAAGTTTGATTTTTGAAACTTGAACTTTTTAGTCAGTTAGAACTGAATACTGTAAACAATCCCGGTGTATCAGTATTGAGCTATTATAGGAATTTAAAACGCTTCCTGTAGTCAAAGTCATTCCAAATCAGTATTCTATAAAAGCAAAGTTTGGGTGAGCGAATACGACCCTTACGGAGGATGGCGAATCCTGGTGGCTCTTGCAGCAAGTATGAGGACGCCGATGACATGAATATTGGTTCTGCACCCGTCGAGCGAACCATGGCTGGTGATGGCGAGCGACCTCGAAGTCTGGTGGACCCGGAACGAGAACGGCTAATGTGGAGAGCTCGGCTGGAGGAAGCTTGGCGCTACAGCCGAAGTTCCATGTCGAGCGTGTACCACAGTGCTCAGGACATGTCGGAACTGTTATCAGACGGGACTTCCGAAATCTTCTTTGATCCACCGCAAAGTCCGCACCTCAGCTTCAGGTCCTTCCGGGATCCGTCTACATACGAAAATGAAGATATTTTTAGTTCTCCGCCAACGTCTCCTATCCACGGGAAAAAAGTAAGTCTATGGTTTCTTTAGCTCAGTCAGTTTTAGTTTAGTGTGAGTTTTAGTGTATATCTTATATTGGCTCTCTTGTCCTTTTCTGGCTCTAATATTAGCATCTTTGGCGCTAGTACAAACGATGGTTGTTTTTGTGTTTGTGCAAAGTGTGCAAAGAGCGTCTCACAGTCAGTTTCTGTATGTGTATTGGCAAGTGTGTCTACGAGAATATATTGCGAAAAGATCTTTTTGCTCGTCAGAGTATATAGCGGACTTGGGAGATTTTGCTCCTATCATTGGCTGGATGTTTTTAGTATCTTGTTAGAAGCCGGTGGTGCGGTCGAACCGTACGCTGAGCTGCATTCTTTCTAGAATCTTACAAGTAAATGAACAAGTGAGTCGAGGCTATAAATGCTGTTATACGGCCCATTCCGAGTTATCGGAAGCTGAAGAACAAGACGGAACTACTACTACTACTATTTTCTCTGCTGGGGATTCCAAGTGGGAAGTACATTTAACAAAATGACTCATTTCAAATCATAGCTTCATGTCATGTTTCGTCGTAAGCAGTGGACAATCAGTTTTACAAGTTAGTGAGACTTTGTAGATGGAAGGTGATGTATCCAAAAGTTGGTTACTGCGGCGGCTATTAATGGACAAGGCTGATGCCTGTGGTCCAGATCTGGTGTGGTGTCTATAATCAACAAGTGACAAATAGTGACTGATAAGAAACTTGTTTGTTTTGAATTGGTATCTCTCAAAGGTATTTGACTTTTAATATTTGACAATTGTTTTGGTCACCACGAGTACTTGTAGTATTTACCCTGCAGGTTCGGCCTAGAAATCTGATTTGCTATTTGTTTCCTGGTCCCTCGATCTTGACCTCTAGTTTGGTCTTATGTGGGCATTTGCTCATTTGCAGGCTTAAAAACTGTGATTGAGTCCCAACAAGCTTTGGGAAAGTTTTCTTCCGTATGGGACCAATACTGGAAATGGAGAAATCTTATCTTACTTATCTTATGTCACTCTAGAGAGCATTACTGAAAATAACATTGTGGGGATTTAGAACAGGTTTTGGTCCGTCTGTCGGCAATTGAGCGCTATGAGGATTCATGCTGTCTACTGTCTAGTCCCAAGTGTCTTCAAATTTCGTAGGTGTTAGATGATTTCCTTGGTGTTACGAAGTTGAGGAACATGGAGATTGGCAATTTAATGGTTAAGACTGACTGAGAAGCAGACATTACTCACAAATGGCCATGAAACGACTCAAAGACTTGTGGACGCCGCCGTTCACTTTGTTCAAGCGAACATCTTCAAGGGGGAAGCTGAGCTCACGAGAGTTAAATATTGGATAACGTATACGTGGTCAGTAGTATATGAATGATTAAACAGCAAGTATGAAAAAGTACCTTTAGGCGAAAAGGAAGATGACGTAAAGGACACCGTAATTCATGGATTCAAGATGAATCGGATGTAAGCATAACGCCTCGTATTTCATTCATATTCCACACGTATATATCTGCGATTAATTAATGTTGGGAGACGATTCAATAATAATAACAAAGAAGAGGGGCTTGAGGGAATGAGAAGAATTTATTAATTCACAAGCTCCATGATTGCATGTGGCGGCTCGCATGGGCATGCATCTGATTCATGTTGCAGGTAGGAGTTTTGGCAAGGGTTAATTTGGCGTGAGAGGGAAGAGATTTTGCAAAATGTAAACAATTGCATATAGCAAACAGGTGTACAAATGCATGAGGTTGGCGGCGTACTCGAGCAGTTTTGCATTGGCGAGTGCGTTGAAAAGTTGTGCGAATCGTGAGGAATGTTATTGTAAAAGTTGAGCATGATCTCATCACGGTGAATTCAATGCCATTTCCTCAAAAAGGGCCTTGTGTATATAACCTTTCAGATTTGAAAATTGCATTGTGGTTGTGGTAGAAAATGTTTGTGGACTGAAGGGAGCTTGTGCCAAGATGTACAAGAGTTTTTGAAGTTGAAGTGGAAATTACTACCGTTAGTTACACTGACTGATGAACGAAAGGACTGCTCAAAAATGGATATTTTCCATATCAAAAGTGCCAATCTTAACGGAGGCCAAGGGGTTTACGGAGCTGATTGTGAGCCGGTAGGTGAAATGGAAATAATAAGGTTGCAGTTGTGGCAATTGACAGGTGTCGGTATTGGTATTGGCGAGACATGACATTGCGATATCTACCAGTGATCCCGGTTGACTGAGTGACTGAGTTGACAAGACAATTTTTAGCATGACAATAATTAGAAGGGCGAGTGGGGAGACGCTAGCTGCCCGCCCGAGTCTGTTAGTTGGATAACAAACACTATTATTGCGGTACACGCGATAGGTCGATAAATGTGACAATTGGGAATTACACGAGAGGTAGTGGTGGCTGTCATTTTGTCAAACTAGAAACTGCTCTTCCATGGAGAAACCATGTAGGAACTGTTGATGGTTTCGAGAGACAAACATCAACTAAAAGGAGCATTTAACAAGAGCAGAATATTAATGATCTTGTCCTGCACTTGGTGGCGATAACTGAGCATCAATTGGGTTCTTTTTGTTATACTTGCAGACAAAATCAGTCGCCTTCCAGGAAATCATGCCGGTTGAAGAAGTGGACTTTGTTCTGGTGTGGGAAGGCCCCAAAGATGAAGAATACAACCCAAGGACGAGTGCTGGAAGAAAACGGTGCGCTTTCGAAGAAAACCTGAGAAACGAAGGGCTAAGACTGGAGATTGAAAGTGTGGATTCGAACAAACTCAACTTTGTTAAAATTCATGCTTCGGAAGAAGTCCTCCGGAGATATGCGGAAATTCTCAAATTGCGGATGCCAATGGGCAAGGTAAAAAGTTTTTCATGTTTTTCGGAGGGTTTCCGATATTATAGCGCTAAGAAAGTAGGAAGTACTGTAATGTGGACTGTGGAGCAGTGGTTACATTTGGAAGTTGCGTGATTTGCAAGCGTTTGTAAGGCAGGTCAGACGAAAGTTGCGCTTCTGGAGAGAAAGTTTAGAGGAGATTTTGCTGGATTCGGTCATTCACACTCCAGACCCTGGAGCTGAAATATGCCTTTAGATGGTGGAAATCAGCGTGCTGAAAGCTGGGTAAAAATTTAGGTGCTTTAAATGCCGCGAGAAAAATGATTGACCTGATAAAATTGTTCAAGTTCAAGAGCTATTGTAAAATATAGTGAGTTAAATTCCGGATTTCGTTTGAACAGAAACAACAAGCCAGAGGCTCGGCTAGTTTCCGACATGATGATTTTGAGGTTGGACTTAAATTATAGGATGTGTATATGTCAAGCCGATCAAGTCTATAACCGTTTGGGTTTACACGTTGCTCAAAATCCCTGGGTGACTCATTCCCATTGCCTGTAAAATTTCGTTCGCTGCTTTGTTGAGTCCCCTTTTTGTAATCAAAAATGTCATTTTGTCATTTTGAGTGTATGACGTGGGGTCACGCTACTCTTGCAAAAAAGGTCGTGGGGAAGCTACTATGTCTTATGTGGAAGCAGAGCGCTGATGTTTGTCAATTAAACGTGCACTGTGTCGAAAATGAGCAAATGTATCTGGAGCAAATTTTTCAAGGAGTATTGTATTTTGCAGGTTTTCCAGCAACAGGCTAAGCCAGAAACGAAGAACGCCCTGGTAACGGAAATCCAGTCATTGTGGACACACTTCACCGACTATTTCAAAGTTGATCCAATGAAATTTCCAGAAAAGAACGAGAGATTCAATGCTGTGTATTCTCGGGAGAAGGAGTATTTGTAAGTGATGTGAAATGTAATTATGGAATGAATCGACTGGGTGCTAACGTAAATATGTTTCTTGCTTTTAGATTCGACGTAGACGACGAAGATTTTTTCAACCCGCAGATAAAAGCTCGAATTGTCGATTTCATTCTGAAGCAAAACAAGTACATTGGTCCTAATGATAAGCCGGATGAGTTTGCATTCGGAATTCAGCGATTGATAAATGATGGAGTTTATAAGGCTGCCTATCCTCTTCATGATGTAAGTTGTTTTCCAGTTTTTCTCAAACATTCGTGACGAGTGCTGGAAAATAGTAACATTGTGAATTTGAATTTGTTGTAGGGCGACTTGAAAAAGCAGGAGAACCGTGATAGAGTTAGTCAGCGATACCTGCTTTGGACTGAGTGGGCGGCAGTGCTCAAGGGTCTAAAGTATCAACCGCTGGATGCTGTCAAGGACTATTTCGGTGTCAAAATTGGACTCTACTTTGCTTGGCTTGGTTTCTACACAAATATGCTGATTCCGGTTGCTATTCTTGGATGGATCTGTTTCATGTATGGTGCTGGGACCTTGTACGAGAATACGTTAAGGTAAGCCAGAGCCAGGTCAACGATGTGCAAAACTGATAACCGAAGTACAAGAAGCTATCTATGGCTAAATTTCAGTGAGGACATCTGTAAGGCGAATGATGTGTACATGTGCCCGTTGTGCGAGGAATTCTGCGACTACTGGAAATTATCAGACACTTGTTTTTACGCTCGGTTTACCTACTTCTTCGATAATGGCGCCACTGTTATTTTTGCTGCAGTCATGTCCTTGTGGTGTAAGTGTTGATCTAGAGCTCATTTCAGGAAATGATTAGGCGACGAAACTAATTCTTTTTGGCTTTGTTGCGTAGCGGCTGTATTCCTCGAGAACTGGAAACGTTATGCAGCAGAAATCAAACATCGATGGGATCTTACCAACTTTGACGTCTATGAAGAACCTCGAAGACCTGAGTACCTTGCAAGGCTGAGAACTACTGGAAAAGTTAAAATCCATGGGAATAACGGAAACGGAAGTGGTGATAGTCCTGATGGCGCAATGGATGAGGATGGGGAACCGTATGTTCCGTTTTGGAAAATTCGGATGCCTTATACCTTGTTCAGTGTTTCGATGATCCTGTTTTTGGTAAGTCAACCATCTGAAGGAAAACTGCTAGGCGGTATAAATGAGTTTCTATCGTTATCATCGTTGCAGATCTTGCTGGCGGCGGCAGCAGTTGTTGGTGTTGTAGTCTACCGACTGGCCTTCATGACAGTTTTGATTACAACTTCTAAGGATTATCCAAGCCTTCACAGTTGGAGTTTGATCCTTGTCAACGGCACTGCAGCTTCTATCAACTTGATATTCATTTTTTTCTTTAACTGGGTAAGTAACAGTTTTGATAAAATTCGAACACAATTGAATGAGACTGAATTTCTGATGAGTTTTCGTGGTGCAGTTATACGGGTCAGTCGCTGAATATCTGACAGAAATGGAGTTTCATCGGACTCAAACATCTTTCGACGATAGTTTAACCCTAAAGATGTACCTGCTACAGTTCATCAACTACTATTCTTCCATTTTCTATGTTGCGTTCCTGAAAGGGAAGTTTACCGGATCGCCCAGCAAGCCTACGAAGATCTTCGGCTATCGCCAAGAAGAGGTACATAAAACCTCGATAGTCGGAATCATATTATATGGGCTAATCAAAGTACAAATAACAATACTTTTGATTTGCTGCAGTGTGCTCCTGGTGGATGTATGGCTGAACTGTGTATTCAACTGGCTATCATAATGGTGGGCAAGCAAGCAATGGGCTCAATCATCGAGATGTTATGGCCGTAAGCTATTCGGTTTGCAAGCTTTTAGTATGAGGAATTTCGAAATGAAGAATATAGCTTTTGTTTCTTTTTTCAGACTTGTTTGGAAAAAAGTGGAACAGGTTAAGATTATGGCTGGCATTAAGGCAGAAGAAAAAAATACTTTGTTCAGTACACAATGGGCGAAGGATGTTAAATTACTTGATTGGGGACCACGAGCTCTATTTCCTGAATATTTGGAAATGGGTGAGGTCCACAACATCTTTAAAAATTATGAATGCAATAAGAATAGTAATGAAAAAAAATCCTTCCTTAGTTCTGCAATATGGATTTGTAACCATCTTTGTGGCTGCCTTTCCATTGGCACCGTTTTTCGCGCTGCTGAATAACATCCTGGAGATGCGACTAGACGCCAAGAAACTAATTACGTATTATCGTCGGCCTGTTAGTCAAAGAGTTCAAGACATAGGAATATGGTACGGTATTCTTGATGGAGTTGGAAAACTAGCTGTAATTTCAAACGTAAGTGCGAAAAACTATTACCCATGCATTTCTAATGTTTGAACAAAATGTATCAGTGAATTAATCTTGCAGGCCTTTATTATTGCCTTCACGTCCAATTTTATTCCTAAGTTGGTGTACAAGTACACGGTTTCGAAAGACCATAGCTTGGATGGTTACTTAGACCATTCCTTAGCTCGTTTCAATACATCAGACTTCGATGGTCCGAAGAATGGCACCATAGAATTGGGAGTTTGCAGGTAATGTGTTCAAGTAAAACAATGGTACTTGGTTCAGAATATAAATGGAATTCATGAGAAATTATGATTTGCGCAGGTATCAACAGTATCGAGACTCACAGTATGCTAGAACAGCATTTTACTGGAAAGTTTGGATGGCTCGTTTGGCGTTTGTTGTAGTGTTTGAAGTAAGCCAGTGGAGCATTAGAATGACCACATTTTCTCGGTTTCATCATTTAAACTTTTTTTCTGTAATTTAGAACGCCGTGGCTTTGCTGGTGATGCTTCTCAAATGGTTGATTCCTGATGTACCTTCCAAGATACAAGACGAGATTCGTCGAGAAAATACTCTAATCAACAAAATCATCATAGAAGAAGAACGCTTCCGTTCCAAAGGGAGGGCATCGGGAGACTTCCGGGGGAGTAAACAGCGGTTTAGCTTCGCTGGACGGGAGACTGATAATGGAATAGAGCTGCAAAGCATGTCTAGTAAAGATTCAAACAGTCTCAGGAGGAAGAAGAATGGTCCAGGTCCTGGAGGTGACGCTGAAGTCATGGTGTAGCATCAGCTCTCGGTATTTCAACAAAACTAGCTATAGTGTTCAACCGCAATTTTTTGTGACTGACGAAGACTGGTTGCTATTTATGCCAGTTTCTCTTTCTCGTATGTAATTTTGTTATTTATTGATCCAAGTAGTCAATTGTTGTTCCTCAAACTAGGAAATGGTATTATACTTCGACTCGTTAACGTCACTGGTATTTTTGAAGTGAAATATTCGATCTGTTCAAAAGGATCTGGGGTCAATCAGAGCATTACTGCAAGGGGGTGTTTAAAAGGATACAAATGCATTGTATTACCTGCAAGTTTTTGCTGGATAGTGTGTTTTGAGACTGGTTATACTTTTATGTGGAGCATTTCGTTTAATCATACTAATGAATGATTGTAATACTGTACATAACCTTCAATTGTCATTCACGCTTAAATTCCGCTCAACGCTTCACGGTCGGTCTTCAGTGTATACGTTATTATTTGTTTATCATCGTTAACACTGCCGAAATACTTGTTGTCTATACATGTTAGGAAAACTTTGTATGGGTCGAACGGTGCTAACTAGATATTTAAATGCTTTAATAACCTGAACAATTTCGGTGTTTCTAAACAAATTATGATGAATCTTATGTATAGTATATTCATACCGGTGCAAAAACTGTTGTTATCTCTTTTTACTTCGCTATTAAATGAATAATACACGGCTACAAAATTATGAAAAATAGTTCTTGTGTCTGAATAGCTGGTAGAACTTTTTTAAACTGCAAATGTCCTTCATCAGAGCGTTATTAGTATAGTAGAAATTCGCACACGCATATTCAAGTCAGTTTCAATGTCTACTATCGCTCGAAAGATTTCTCTCATCTTTATCATTCGGCGTCGAGCTAGAAAATAGTTTCTTTCCCGCTATCAAGACAATTAATTCACTCTAACAACCAGGTACAATCAGGACTGTGCAATCATACCAATTATATTACTGCCTCGATAGCACTTGCTGTACGACAAAGTCAAGAAAGGGTCGATACTTGATTACATTGCCAAATACTAGGAATTAGTTTGCTAAAATGTATACACGAAAATGGCAATACAGGGGCTTAGTTAGAAGTAATTTCGGTAATGCCAATGACAACATAAGATGTATACCCACATAACCATACATTTGTATGACCAGTAATATATAATATTATAGATTATTTTTCAGTATTGATTTACGAGAAAGTGGTTGGTAGATTGTTATTGGCGTCCAAAGGTAAAGAGCCTGAAAGATAGACTTCCTTTTTAATGTCCTGTTGACTTGTTACCCGAATAATCTTCTAGTTCATCGCCACATATTCAGGTTGACTCGCGTTTCAAGCAAGTTTCGTTCGATTCAAGCATACACTTTTATGTATTGCTTGTCTGAGCTAATCCAAACCCGGGAAATGACAGGTTTCTGACTAGGGGACAGGTATGTTATTGTTGCATATTCCTATTTCTGTTCTATTTTCTCCCCCGTGCACTTGTACCGAGTTGTTTTGTGTACAGGAAATGAACTTTCGTACATGTGTGTGTATAGTAACCCGTTTACGGTGTATTGATATGTTTCGGCCGTTGTTATGGAGTTTTGCCGGCATTCATTAGGTAGCTTTTGCAGAAGAGCATGAAGCAGTTTCTTGTGGCTTAATTTCTGTAAGCGTAAGCACTGTGACAGTGGCGGCTTTCTCTACTTTCTCTCGGCTTTTACGTAGGCAGCCCAATCAACTTGTTCGGAAGGAACGGTATTGCTGGTCATTATTACCTGTTCTCCATCTGAAGAGCGTTTGCGGTGGTAATATTCCCGCTGAACTCTTACAATCGGCACACATCAAGTTAGCGCATAGAACACATAACGATCAGAGTTTGGTTCAAGTTCTAGTCACGCTTATAGAACAGCAGCAACAACAACAACAACTACAGAAACAAAACTTGGCCTAGTCCGGAGCTGAGTAGTCGTCGTCATACTTTACGTTCCAGTGACTGTCATAATTGTGCCGAAAGCCTCAGTAGCGTGTGACGTGGGACGGACTTTGGGAATTTGTGAGACTGAGCAACTTTAAATGTTTTCCAGCATGGATTCCGACATTGACAAAAGCAACTCTAAGGATTCCAGAGACATCCTTAACTACGATATGAACGCTAGTACTGGGGAATTAACTGTCAAGGTAAGGTTTGATAACATTTTTTGCTGGTTTCTGAAAAACGATTTGTATGAATTTAATAAGATCTCTCAAATTTCACTGACAGATAATTTGCCTCGGAGACACATCGGTTGGAAAGTCCAAGTATTTTTTTTTGAAACTTTATCCATGGTTTTAACGGAGGGATTAGCTGAAATTGTGACGTTTTTTTCATTTCAGGCTACTCGAACGGTTCCTGATAAACTCATTTAAGCCACAACAGGTTTCGACATATGCGCTAACGCTATACCGGTACACAACTGAGGTTGAAGATGATCCAATTGTCGTAGGTAAGAAATATATGGTGAATTTATTTATTCGCGAAGAATGCAACTGGTCGGTGAGAAAGTTTGCATATGCTGAAAGGTGTCCAAGAATATATCGTGCGAATTGTGGTGAAAGTAAGTGCATGTATTTGCAGATTTCTGGGATACGGCTGGCCAGGAAAGGTTCTGCTCGCTACATGCTTCGTACTATCATCAAGCTCATGCATGTAAGCCAGCAGGGAATAATTATAAGGTCAATTAATACATGTGCGGAAGGCTAAAATTACATGCATTGTTTAATGTACATTTATAGGTATTATGGTATTTGATGCTACTCGAAAAGTGACGTACAAAAATTTGTCTCGGTGGTATGATGAGCTTCGACGCTACCGACCGAGTATACCAGGTGAGTTTTTTGAATGGTTTAGCCGTGACATTAGGCAACTGACAATTATTTTGTTAACTAGAAATTTTTGTATGATTTTAGTGCTGTGTGCTGCCAATAAGATAGACGGTAAGTGGAACGACTGGCTATGTGGGCAAAGCTAGAGATGAATTTTTTTGTACTAATTGCCTGGGGTTAAAATGGTTGTAAATATATGTTTCAGCCAACTCGGAGGTGACATCGAGAGCGTTTGCATTCCCAGAAAAGAACAGCATTCCACTATATTATGTGTCCGCATCTGACGGGACGAACGTCGTTAAAGTAAGCACGTCTTTATGGGTCACGCAACTTGCACCTGTCTTGACTTGTCAAGCTGACAATTTTGGTATTTTGCAATGATAAGTAGCTTTAACTGACTGTGAGAGAAGGCGGGTTACTTTGGAGATATGCAATGGAGATTATATAATGACATGAGTGACAGATTTTGATGTTTGCGTATATTTGTTTAACACAGTTATTCCGTGATGCGATAACGGCAGCTGTCAGCTACAAAAAGAATCCGACAGACTTGACTGACCAGATTTTGGCAGAGCTTGAAGATTATGAAGCTGTCTATCCTGAGGAAAGTAATGGTTCGACTGCCAATGTCAACAATGCACCTGAAGCTGTACCAGGACAAGAAGAGATTTTAAGCCAGTAGTAGTTGTTGCGGTCGGCAATATATCTTTTGAAGGGTAATCCAGGATTACAAGATGTCCATACTCGGAACGCGTGCATATAAATTATAAATAAACATGTAAAGAAACTTATAGGCACGTTTTGTGATATTTTGTGGTGGTGGAGGTGGACGAATGGTAAAAATTGGAATGGTAATAAATCTTATTACAACAAGTTGGGTACCTTGCTATAATAAAGCCGGACTGATCACATCTGCCCAAAAGGGAATACTGAGAAATTAATCAGGTTGAGCCCAAATAGGGGGTAAATCCTTAGACTTGTGGGCTATGCTGCTTTGTATTTTAAGGGAGCAAAGAATTTGTCACGAATGGGGAAAACAGATATTGCAAGAAATAGCTGGAAGGCTCTGGAATGGAGGTAAATCCCAGCTCTAAAAATGTACTGATAAACGAATGTCAGAGAAAATTGTTGGTGCAATCACAACTTGAGCGCCACGCTAGCAGGACCAATGTAAAGTCATTGTAAGTCTTTGGTTAAAGTTTACCAATTTCTTATTGACGTGTGTGTAGCTCTTTCGCACCAAAATGGACAATTGTGATGACCGATTGTCATTGGCGAGCAGTGCAAGTCTTCCAAGTGCAATAGGCGCCGAATTGGATCCTTACGACTACATTGTGGATACAAAATCAGCCCGGTCTTTTGAATTTGACGATGGTTCGGCAACCCCGCGTACGACCAGTTTCCATTCTCTTGTTGAGGGAGAGTTCACCTTTGAACCGGATACCAGTTTCAGCTCTGTGAACGAAACAACCATCTATGTAAGTGACATCGACCGAATAGCGAGCAGAAATTAAGTTTCTTGTACGTAATTGACTGTTCCGTTGTTCCGTCCGTACGTGTTCTAATATTCCAACTTTACTTTACTTTGATTTGCAGATTGGTCCTACACGTCCAAACCTGACTTCTGATGACGATGTTGCTGTTAAGAAGCCTAAAGCGGTGTTGAGTCCAGATCCAGTCAATGTTGAAGTTGGTGGGAAGCCTGTGGAGGACGCTGCGTTGGTGACCAAGAAAAAGAAGATGCCGCCCATGATTCGAACAAACTTCCTGCTCCCTTCTTCCAAGTCAACGAATGTGAGACTTCAGCTGGCCATGTTGGGGATTTTGCTGGTCATGACAACGTTTTTTACTGCAGTGTACTTTGGTAAGAGATAGCCAGCGGTCTAGACATAGTTGAGCGAGCGAATTTAGAAGAATCAAAGACATTTATTAGACCAAATTAGACCGTCCCCTAACATGCCGTCCATGTACACTAAACCCATGCAAGTTTAAGTGATGTGTCAACTATATTTATACTTTAATTGTAGGTAAGAAATGAAATTTTTGGATATTTTGGCCTTTTGCAACATATTTTGAAAGTGAGTGACTAATTGTAAGTTAAGTAAAAAAACACAGGTAGATGTTTTTGGTATGTATCTTCTTTTACTGCATGACCAACACATAACCTGTGTCGATTGAATAAATTCCTTGGATTGTATTGACTACTAGACTTAACAAGCGTTCACGTTGTAATTCATTGAGTAGCCAGGTTGTCCCATATTGCCAGAGCCAGTACAAAAGTCAAAGTACGTGAATTTTCCAGCTGTTCCAGTTGCTGCGAGGGAAGCATGTACAAAATTAGAATTCTTGGAAACTAAAATTTTAGTCTAGGGACAGTAGAATTAGAATTAGCTGTGCATTAATAGTCGGTCGCACCTTTGATTGGTGTGGTGAGGTCACCGCAATATTTAGTACCGTCAAATTCGGGATGGACATAGTCACTCGTACAAGCCCCTGCAGTTCCTGGTTTACCGCAAATATTTTCAATATTAAACATTCCACATAGTTCATTTGCTTGCAAACAATACAATAATTCTCTGAACAAAAGTTCCCCATCAAGTTTATTACCTTGTAAACTGAAAGAGCCTGGGCTCAAAGTAACCGAGCAAAAGCCAGCGGGCAATTGGAAGCATTGGCGAACGCAGCTACCTGAGGTTACGTAAGGTGACTTGCCGTCGTATCCTGGAGATGTCACGAGACCCGAGAGAGTATTGTAATACTGCAATTTGGGCATATTAAATATTTATGGGCCGTGAGGTCAATGTAATTTAGTCTTCAAATCAAAATAACCTGGTCACATCCCGGGGGCGCGTAACAACAATCTCCAGCTTTAGTTTGCGTGATCAAAATTTGCCAACTTGCCGTACCGCCCAAATGAACTTTAAATGTACTGACACTTGCAGTTCCCCAAGGTACGTATGCTGAAATTATTTTAATTATTAGAAGACAAGCAATGTAATCGTAATTATAGTCAAAGTTCTTTCATCAAGTTTTACCAGAATTTCCAGTAAGAGTGCCACATGCAGTATCAAAATTAGGATCGCTACTGGTCACAAAATCGGTGCTACAAGCGCCATTGGTTGAACTGGCAAAGACGGCGTCGGTGTAGTCAACAATGTATTCGGTTGCCTGGAGCAAATGTGTGATTCATGGGCAGATCAAGTTAAAGCTGATGACTCATGGAATGAATGATAAGAGTTTTGCGAAAAGCCTTTAAGGTCAATCTTACAGTCCCGAACTTTTGGATGGTTATCGGACAGCTTAAAGGTCCAGTATCACTGTTGGGGGCGCTTGGATTTACAAAGTAGGTGTTGTTGCGGGTCACGGTACCTCCACAAGTGACGCTGACTGGAACATGTACAAAAACGTCATTGTCTCTGTAATCTTCACAATGCAGCAGCTATCTTAAGAACATTGGTGGCTACATCAATAAGAGGCTTACAAATGCAGACGACTCCGAAGTTTCCAGCGCAGGGACCATCAGCTACTCCTTTCATCGTTTGGCACTCCTGAGCAGAATAACAGGTGCCAATTTTTCCTGAAGATCCCACGCAAGCAACATTGTTGAAAGAAACGATGGAAAATAGTCCTCCGGACACAACTGTTGCAATCAAGAAGAGTTGAAAATTCCAGTAGATTACATATTCGGCCAAATAGCAATGGAGCTAGCTAACGAACCTGACTTTCTGGCGGTCCTCACAGATAAGCTGAAATTGGTCTTATTAGCTGGTAAAATTATGTCATGGGGATTGTTGGAAGCTGACACGAAACCGAAGTAAGATCCGATCCATGGCACTAGAAACAGCGCTGTAACTAAAATTTTTAACGTTGAAGTCTCTGAACAAGACATGGTTTGGCGATACTTTCGGATAGTTTTGATCCACTATGTCAGAAGGTTTCTGGTAGAATGGCTTGGAACTGAAGCTGGCATTTTGTCGTCTTACCGTTGGGTAGCAATTAAAACGGTAAACTGTAAGTGTTGCATTTTGGGCCTCTATTTCATGCAGGTGCGATTTGTTGATGTGGGTTAGGCTAATTTTGTTCCAGTTGCATAATGTCGGTGCAACGTGTATTTCAAACGATCATAATGTGAAGGAGCATTTTAGTCGAGGAATATGAGAGGATCGACGCTAGATGCGTTAGATGGAGCTAGCGCCTTCCACAAGAACTTTCCAGCCATCCAATCCAGCCTCTGGAAAGCCAGAACTTTATCATGAGCACACTTATGAACAGTGAATGAATTTTGAGTTTCGAAACCTGTTTTCCTTAATGACAGAAACAAATAATAATTCCAAAAGAACACAAAAGCCCAAAAGGCTAGTCCATGACGTTAAAGCACTGAAAAGAAAAAAAAGTAATTTAAGAGTAGACTATAGACAGCAAAAAACAATCAATTCAAGCCACACTAAACATTGTAGTGTAAATGATTAGACTCCCACCACCACCAAATCTTGTTGTTGCCAAATCATGGAATTTGCACGAGGGCGGGTTGATTTTGGTCAAGTTTGTTTTGTTACAATTATTTGTTGGGAACAATACAGCACAAACGAAAACAAGGTTTGATGAGGTGTATTCTTCTCATTGTTGGTAACATTGGCAATTTAAACAGGCTGGAGATGAGTTTTTAGCTTTAAAAGGGATAGGCATGGGTCTTGAGGGCAATAAAATTATATTGTGTACCGGGATAACTTATACACACGGAGATCACCTTGAATTTAATTGAATTCACGCTCAGGTATAATATGACGTTTCCCAGCATGAAACCAACAGCCACCCTGAAGTTGAGCGGTATTGATGCGAATTTGGACAAAAGCGTGAATTCTTTGATCAGTTTGGCATCAAAGGGAATACTTGGTTGATATATATATATATGGATTCTGACTAGCGTGTAAGTTAATTTAAAGGAAGGGTGCATTTCGACTACGTGTTTTGTGCTCTTTAATTTTTTCAAATGTAAAATGGTCTTTTGAGGGACAGTGTGCGGAACGAACTCCACCCGTCCGTGCTTGACAGGTAGAGATGCATTTTTTTCTGATTGACTTGCAAAAACTCGAGTGATAAATATTCTTCGTATGTCACTCATTAAGACTTACTTTAAAGTAAATCAGGACGAAAGCTCTCAGCGTTCAAGTTTAGCAGCAGATTCGCTTTTGGATTGACTTGGTTAAATGTTTAGTTCGTGTGATCAATTGCAAAATTATGCAAGCAAGTTGGAAGTGCCATTAGTGGATAAATTCAATGGCCATGGAACACGAGAGTAAAGTTGTTGCGAATTATCCACTTGAATTTTGCAGAGAGTAAAAAGAATGGAAAAATGATGGCAGAGCAGGTGAAGAGGAATACAAGTTTTAAGACATGTTTGTTGTGCATGTAACAAGTTTTTGGTTGTTATGTTTGTTGCTACAATACTGGAAAGGGGGAAATTGGTTGCGGTGATTGTTGATTGTGATTATGTTCTTGGTCTTCTAATGGAGGACTCAGAAGAAGCGCACATGGAGAAGAGCGCTGCTTCTGCTGCTGCTACTGCTGAAGAGGGCAAGCGAATTGAGGTTGGTTTGGTGGTAGTGGTGGGAGGACGAAAAAAGAAGACGGCTTATAGGGACTGATGCGTTGAAAAGTTCGTCCTTGCGAATATGGCATG
>JAQGBJ010002224.1:0-17599 GCA_034698345.1 Sphaeridia pumilis
TAACGTGGGACCACAATCGGGACGAGGGAGGCGGAAACAAGCCAAGCCGCAGAGGAAAAAAGGTGAGCAAATTGTTGGTTGTATGACTCGTCATCGTAAGAAACGTCGTTACCGGTAGTATCCTGTATGTACAACAATGAGTAAATGTTTCGATATTATTGAAAAAATGATGAGGCCGCATCAAGAACGAAAGGGTTGGTTTTTTGAAAACCCACACAAACTGCAGCAGCTAATCAACAATGTTTGTTCAAACAAAAGTGTGTATTTACTCTTCAAATATTTATCGGTTGCAACAAAATACGATCGTTTACTTCGTGTAGTCGTTTACAGGTGGTCCTTAATATTTTCAGTTAGCTGAAATTAAAATGCTAGATTTTTTTGACGAATCTCGATGCTCAGGTGGGAGCTTAAAATGCTTATGAAATTTGAGCCAATTTTATTTTCACGAGTGATATAATTGCGTCGCAATTGCATGTGCAAAATATATTTAATTTTTGCACTTGATTGTAGCAACGTCTTAATTGGATGATAGGTAAATGAAATAGACTAGGCTAATTTAGAACCTGTGATTGGCATGCAATTTGCAATTCCTTTGGCATTCCTCAAAGACTATATTGCGGCGAAGGTGGGAATTGCATAATTTATTACACATAATGACTCATATGTCATAGCAGACACATTCTGGGAATTTTAGCATTGCAAATTGTTATCAGCTCCAAACCCACAAAATTCCTAATTGCTTCTCTTGCTCTCCTGTTCCTTCGAAAAATCACAAGAAATTTTTGGTTCACCAAAAACTTATATTAATGTTGGCCTAAATTCATTCCAGTTTCACAGCTCTAAATTAATTTGTTGCCAGGTTGTATAAGTTCCAGCATTAATTTTAATATTTTATTAACGAGTAAATTACAGCTTGTTAATGAACCAACATGCAATCAGCAAAAGCCTGACCTGCAACAGCAGCACTAAATATTTTTGAAGCTTCAAATCTGATACTTGACACAAATCTTGGTGAATCTCTTGAGATTTCTGCAAAGCCCAAAGTAAATACACGCACCGCAGCCTACTGAAAAACACTTTTAAAAATGCACATATCGCCAACTGTACTAGAAATATATAGGGTTGGCCTTGATTTTGGTGAGGAAATGGGTCCATGTGAGGCATGTACTTGTTACCCGGGAAGATTCCACATAATCCTTATAAAGCCCGGTTACGCATTAATTCGTGAGGTAGGGTAGGAAAGGGGCGATTTATCTCGTTGTCGTCGTCCTTTTCTATTTTGAGTCACTGGGTTTCTGTGAGCTTCTCTTTCGAATTTGGTAGCTATACTTGAGCTGGAGCAGTGGGCAAAAGAGGTTCTACTCGTCATCCCTTTCGAAGCGACTCTCATCGAAATGCATAGTTAAAGGGGGAGCTGTCGTTCATCTGTTCAACCCCATTTTACCTTTAGTAATGTTTTTGAAGGAACCGTGAATAACGGTGATTAGATTATGTACGGGAAAGCACGGGATAGTAGAACAGGGGAGAAAAACTAGGACCACAAACGGGCGGCTAGAAACGTATAGAATTGTAGAGGTGGTAGAAGAGGTGGAAAATATATTATAGAGGGATGAGCTTCGATGGGGTAAAAACAAAACACATCTGTTGTTTCCTGTAGTCGTCTGTCTGACTGACTCACTCAGGTTTAGGTTTGGGCTATAGTTTAGTTGTATAACTGGGAGTAAATCCCATTTAACACTTGTCCGGAAAGAGGAGGCGGGTGAAATATACAGGGGAATATATAGGCGAGAATCATGATGGCGTATAGGTAAAAATTAACCCACTCGGCGCGGGCTAGATCCACCAGAATCAACTCCAGTCAGAATTTGTTGAACATTTCGTTTCTTTCGGATGCTCCTCATCCAAAAGTCTGGAAATTATGGCCGTGAGAATGTGGACGGGGGTGAGTTTTTGTATCTAGTTCCTTCCAGGCCTGATTGGTTCAAAAATGGTGATGAAGAAAGGGGGATAAATTGGGAAGCTGGGAAAATGCTTTAAGGCACTTGAAAAAGTACCCCCTCGAAGTCTTAATGGCGATCCAGATTTTACCTTGTTTCTACATCCCTGTAGCCTTTGTTTCGAGTGATTTTTGCTGGAGCTACGGGCACATTTTAACTGTGGTAATTTGGGTAAATTGGGCTCCTGAAGGCTGTAATCTGAGAAGCGTAAAATGGAAACTTGTATAGTTTGGATGTATTAGTGGAGATGGATTTTTTTGGTTAACAACGTCATATTAGAAGTGACCTGCTGAAGACCTGACTTCCCGTCTTCCTACCTTCTTTCAAGTTGATGAATAGCATCTTTGTTCTGGTTGGGTCAGGAAATGTGGATTTATGAATAAAGGTAGTAGTGTATTCATTGGAAAGTTAAGTTGGGTTGGGTTCTGGTTAATGATCAACTGGAGCCTGTGCATATATCTGAATCAGTCTTGATTGCGGTGATGTTTTCGTTCAAAAATAATGCTCTGTTATATAAATATGGTCGAGGGCATATAATGTCGAGAGGTGTAAAAGGTGAAATGGCGAATCTTATCTTTTGTGTACAACGTTTGCTGGCTCCTTCTATACAATACTAAAAGGAGAGAATTGTAAAAATTAGTCCTTGGCGTCTTTCTACGAAGCAAGTTCTAGTTACAGTCATGTTTGATTGCTTCAATTATCTTCAAGGTTGAGAGAGATCGTCTTGGTTTACAAGGTGTCTGTCGTCAACAGCGTATTATTATATTGAATTGAGCTTGGAATTATCTTGTTAGCTTTGCAAAAATTGCTGTTTAACTGAAGACAGAAGAAGAAGGAAGAAATGCAACTTTGCCATCAACTGATTTAATCGGCTTTGCAGACCAGACGGATCGGCAGATGTCGATATCGAATTGATGCGCTCAACCTGTACTAGTTAATATAGAAACCAGCAAAGTTTTGATGTAATTCCCATGCAGGTTTGACTGTGAATACTCACTTTTACGAAAAGCAAGTTATTGGCCAGATCTCGACGTGTGACCACACCTTCATAAAGGTGGAGTTGTTGGGCGATGAGACCTGCTGGGGACCTGGAGCACCAGTTGGAGTAGGTGGGCTTACGGCTGATTGAACGTAGAGCTATAGGAAAGGTGGGCCGCGGATGTTGCCTCATCATCATCTTCTCATCCTCCATTATCAGTCAGAGATACTAAATACTAGAAAAATATGTACGTACATATTTTCTAGAATTCGAGCGAACTCTAATACTGCTCATTAGACGCAATGGGAGATTTGAAAATTGGCAAAGAATTCCTTAGGTATTTTCATGTAAAGTACATGCAATTTGGTGCGAGGAAGGTGGAAAAGTGGTGCTGGTGGTGTGAAATCAATCATGGCTCAAAGCTTGAGTGGAATTCGTTCCGTGCGAATATTTTCGAGAGGTAATTAGATGTAGTCGAGCCGTGTTAGCAATTACCGTCCAAGCCAGCCAACTTTTCCAATGATATTAAGCCGTCTCTCAACCTTGAGGTGAACTATGTATTTTGAAAGCCGCCAAAAATATTACAAAGGAAATATCTGGCAATACACACATGATTTTTGAAACGTTCATATTTTTTTATCTTGACTCGAAGCGAGGAAATATTTTTTGATTGATGTGTATAAGATTTTTTGCCGGATTTTTGGTTGGAAGCCCGTAACATTTCAGTCTGTTTCATAAATCCACAAGAGTGATGGAAGAAAAAGTAAATATATATTTCATTGACATTGAAACATGTCAGTTTTGTGGTGCAGTTAATGAAGGAGCTGGGTGTGTTTTTCTGAATTATTTCGGTACCGACCAAAACCTTCAATATAAAGGTATGGACTTGAAGCTTTGAACAGAGGTTCGTCTGTTGTTTTCCCTCATGTTCAATCTCAAAGCCATTGAGTGAGTCGATGGACGGTCCTTGTCTTTCCGGCTGTCCATCTTGTGACCCGCCGTTGTTGTTTCAAAGGGAAGAAGAAGGAGTAAGTAATTCAGCCCGGTAATCTGGACAAGTCAAGCCGGGAAGAAGAAGACGCAAGGCTGGAAAATATCATCCTGTTATACGGATTTCCACTAATCCCACAGACTTAACAAGGCCTTCTCAAAGGAAAGAAGGCTATAAGAAAAGGTGGTGGATTGGGAAGTGAAGAGAGACGCAAGAATCTTTATCATCAACCGGAATCCAGGTTCTGAAAAGATCAAGTCTCCGACATCTGGATTTTGTATCTTGTTCTTCTTCTTCTCCGATTCTCTCAAGTCGACCATTACATTTACTCACATTTGCCTGCTCCCCGGTTACGTGGCTAATGATCATATATGCAGACACATGTGTCTTAAGACTAAAGGTAAAAGTATAAGGATGAAAATACATTTCTCCGCCATGTTATTCTGAAACGACTTCAGAACCTTCAGCTGTTGAGTCTGAAAGGGTCGTCTTGGTTGGCGGTAATTAAGGACTGTACCTTTTGAAAAAGCCTAATATATTGCCGACAGGATGTTTTGAAATCTCTCCTGTGAGAAGAAGACCAAGTTGATGATGGTCTCCTGGTGTCGGTCTTTGTTTCTAGACTTGAGTATCCGTGGAAACTGTACAAGTTTCTTGAAGCTTTTCAGAATCCACCGTCCTTCCTTCACTTCCCCAACAAGATAACACCTTTAAATGAGGCTTTAGTTTTAGTTGAAGATGCAGAGAGCAGTTAGTTGAAATGTTTCCATCCAAGGTTGAGTCAGAGACAAAACGGTCATCCGGTCGTGGAAAAAATTATCGCCATCTGTGGCAATATGTCTTGTTGTATGTGAGTTGTTGGAGCTTGGGAAGATGCAGGAGGTTACTTTTTTAACATTCAAAGAGGTTGAATTACATGACGTTGTTAATCAGGAGGACTATACAACCTGCTCGCAACAAAAAGTTGATGTCAAAACTAATGGAGATTCCTGATGCCATAGTCGCCATTAAAGTTATATGGATAAATACATGGATATTTACAGCAGCGCAGCAGCAGCGTTTGTCCATTGACCCTTGGCTTGGTTTCATGAGGGAATTAAAGTTGAATTGCGTTCTTATGTTGCTTCACCTCATCCTCATAAATGTCTGGTACCTTTCATAAGAAGCTGCAATAACACTTGTGCACTAAGCTAGAAAGGGTTAAGCAAAAAGGTGCCGCAGTGAGGAGGTCTTCTTCTTCTTCTGGCTTCTGATTCTGATAGCTATTCGCCTGAAAGCTTGCATCATCTGCTTCCGTCAATTTTATTTTGATTAGCTTTAATCAAGAGTTGCAGGAGGGGGTCAAATTCATGGGGTTAAGAAGGGGGTGGCAAGCGAGGGAGAGCCAAAGGTATATATTATAAGCTACAATATATATATATATGGCACCAGGAAGTTACTTGAAAAATCCAACAACGACACGGTTAAATATTTCCAACGTTTGTTGTTACTTTTTACGTTACTCAAGAATCGAAAGATTTTATACCGCGCCCACCAACTAGGCCAGAAGAAGAGGCTGCAGGAGGTTTGGACTTTTGTTAGTTAGTTAACGTGAACATGTGTGTGAGTGAGGAATATTACTGACTGTGTGAATGTGTAATTCATTCAATCTGTCAGAACGGGATTCTGAGAAGAGATTAATAATGTTGTACCGTCGTCCTGGGATAAAGGTTGCAAGAGGAAAAAAATATAGGAGTGGTGTACTATAAATGTAAGCTCATGTATTCACGTTTCTATCATGACTATGACGTAGCTATGGGAAAGGGTTAGATGATTTGAAGATAGACTTTTGTAGGCGAAAAAATAATGGAGTGATGATGATGAAAGGTGAATAGTGAAAGCGAATAAAAATGTGTCTAATTTTTGAAAACGTTTGAAATGACCAAGGCTTGACCGGAGGACGTGTTTCTTGTAATGAGTCATAATTCAGATATTAGATTAGAGGGCTTTATCAGAAAATTTTGATATAATTCAGATTTGCAAGATTTTGCAGATTTTTGATAAGGAAATGAGGGAGGAAGCAAAAATATTTTCGCAGCCTGCAGGATTCGAACCTGCGCGGGCAGAGCCCATTGGATTAGCAGTCCAACGCCTTAACCGCTCGGCCAAAGCTGCTATTGTTGAGTTGACTGTTGCTGAACCGGAAGTTAGCGTCATAAATTTGGGGACCTTTTACATGGGAATACATACATGTTCCAGGGCTTTGGGTAGGAATTACTG
Organism: Sphaeridia pumilis; assembly: GCA_034698345.1. Classification (NCBI taxonomy): domain Eukaryota; kingdom Metazoa; phylum Arthropoda; class Collembola; order Symphypleona; family Sminthurididae; genus Sphaeridia; species Sphaeridia pumilis. The sequence goes on from JAQGBJ010002224.1 coordinate 6,227, forward strand.
GGAGTTACACAAATATTTACAGTTTTTCATACGGAAATTACCAATATTTTTCGTCGATATTTCCAGTCTATGCTACAGAAATTACAAATAGTTACAGGCGCTCTAATTTACTTCTCACGGGTCTCAGTTAAGACAAACAACTACCGTCAGCATTAGAGAAGGCGAGAAAACAAAACGGAAACTTGATCAGGTGTTAATAAATTAATGTGTCATCATCGTCTAAATTTCACCTTGAATCACGTTTGGCGTTGTAAATGTTACAAGGATCAGGTTCGTCACACAAATTACTTGAGCTTTTGCCATGGCTGCTGCTGCAGCAATATCAAAGAGGTACATCAAAACCAAGGTGTAATCGAGTCCTGACGCCAAGTTTTAATTACCGATTGTGCAGAGTCAGCAAACAGGTAGTTGTACAACTGTAATGACAGACAATGAAGAGTTGATTACGTAGTAGGTTGAATAGTACACTGAAGTACATTGTGAATATACTTGGTTGTATCTGGCTTGGAAGCGTAACGCTATATAGCGAAACGACCTTTACAGCTCAAGGTGGATGTGAATATCAAATTATTAATTGCTTCGTTTGTCATAAACGACAGGAAATATTCGTCTAGCTGTAATGCAAGCTGCAAGCTTCGAAGCTGTTGGTAACGCCATCACCTGGCGGCGTTCACGTTAATGATGATGTGTTTATCGTCGCTATTTCTAGAAGCCATATATATAGTAGAACCAGGTGTTGTTGCTATACAATAAATAGAACGATATGCTAGACACCGACTATTTGGAAAGCTTTGCAAGTAGGCGGAGTCCTGAGTTATAGCTCAACCTAATGGAACGAGATAATAAAGACTAGACTTGCATGTATTTACACGTGGGGATGAGCAGCACACCTGTCTCACAGGTGTGGCTCATCTTTTCCATCAATTACGGACATGATATTTGTGTCCTTGGTTTCTATTGGTGGTTGCGTCTCTCTAGTTTGTGTTGAATGTACCTGACTGATTTGCCATTAGTACTTCAAGTATTATCGACTTGGAAAGACGTCATCATCCCATTACCATTATCCGTTTCCCTTGAGGAACCTCTGGAAAGAGACGAGGAAGAGAGGTGAAAATAACCTGGATTTGATTGCCCATTCCCCGCAAAGAGGCCATAGGAAATGGATAAAGAAGCTTGGGCATGATTTTGATTGCTGGTTGGCAAAGACATGATATGAAATCACCTTGAAATATACCGTGAAACCGTACAGTAAAATAATATCGTTGGAATTTCTCTCTTTTGCCCGTGTATACTTTATGGAAGGTAAAAAGACAATTCGCTGAACCTTTTAGAACCTTTTGGCACCCATTCAACTTTTCTCCTAGCCACCGACCGACTTGTGATCTTTTGCTAATCTTCCTGTATGTGTGTTTGAAATGGCTGGTGGATCATGTTGAATGACAAACGCAGATTGGTTGGGGAAACAATCTATAAAGAATGATTTCCTATAGCGGCAGCAGCACTAGTTTTTGACAATCTCCAAATCTTCACTTCTTCTTCTGTATTTGATTCGAAAAGGTGAAGACAAGTTACGGCGTTGGCTCCTCTCTTCTGGCAAATAATTCCACCTTGTGATGGAAAAAGCATTAGAGTAAATGGCTTTGATGCCGATGGAGGAAGGAAAAGGAGACAAAAGGTATTGAAAAAGCAAAAGAAGAAATGGAACAAGACGGTTTTGATGGAAGAAAAAGGTATTCATTGCGAGCCAAGGTAAATTGTTCCTATGATCTGCGTTTTATTGTGGGAGGGTGGGGGAGGTGAGAGAGAGAGGAAAAGCTAATGATAGAAACCATTTTGATATATCTAAAGGTGCCTAATAGCTAGCGCCCACACAAAACCCCGTGGAAATTTTTTGGGAGCCAAAAATCACCTCTGGAAAATTCAATAGAGCCCAGTATATATAATATCATAGAATTTTGTATTTTGTAGTTGCTGCCTAGGCATTTTAGACACCATAAAGAATCTCGTATCAAAAAGTGCTGATGAAGCAACATTGTCATTTACCTTTTTGAGAGTCTCCGAGATACAAACCAATATATTGTCGAGGCTGTACATGGAAACTAGTGGACTGGAACAGTGCCAGAAATGGCAAAATGGCGTATATGTGTAGTATACATACTTTTGTATGCTTCGATACAAATATATTTTTCGCCCCCACCAAGGTAAAAATTGTGTGCAGAGAAGGTGCGACGTAAGCTACTTTTTTAGTGACGTCCCAATAGTCAGTTTGTGTGAACGTGTTTATGTTGCTAGTCTATCGACTGACTGAGGTGAGACAGTTGGAAGGAAAAACGTATGCGGTTTAACTGTCATGGTTAAATGGTTGTGCAAGAGTCTCGAAATGGAGTCATCGAGGTGACAGTCACTGAGAATATTTTCAAACTGGCCATTTCCTTCCTGTCCCAGAACTAGAAGCGGAGATATTTGTAAAGTAGCAAAATGGCAAGTTAAAAAATATTGAAAGTTGTCCAGTTGGCTGGCACGTTTGGTTTTGTTCGTGGTCACTTCAGATGCAAGGTGTGTCCAGCAATACTGAATACAAGATGGGATCGTAAAAGATTGTGTGTCATACAACTTTTTAAGGTATTGGTCGTTTAGAAAGATAGGGGAGATTTGCTTGGGCTTGCAGAAAGTTATGAGAAAGATTGGAGCCGTGATATTCGTCGTTTGAAGGCTGAAAGTGGAAAGGTAGCAATTTGAAGGATATCAAGAAGAAGAAGAAGAATATAATACTGCACCTTGTTGCTGAGTAGACAAAAATCAACTTTTCCTTCTCTTGCACGTAGAATGTCCACACATTCTACGAGGTTATCAGAAGGACATGCGGTTTCAAACAAGGCGTCCTGGAGTATAGGTGTGATACCAAAAAGTTTGAACAAGGTAAAACCGCAGCGTAATTCTATTCAGACTCGCCTACTGTTTCGTACCATTAGCGAGTATCGATGTATATACGGTCGACAGAAAATATACTGGACGATATTCGAGTTATGATTACGACGAGACGGAAAGTTTCACCTTTGGAAGTCTTTGCGGCTTTGGTTTTATAGCGTAAGAAAGTATGGAGGGGGGAACGAAAAGAAGAAGAAGAAGGAATACGTAAAGAAGTTGGAATTGGTTCCGATATGGATATCAGAGCTATCCATCTTTGGACATTGGGCATCCACCATTACGGTAATAGAGTCCGATGGGACTTGCCTTTGGTGGTGACCGCCGGATAACTTGCAAGCCTTACAGTTTACTTTGAGATAGGATGCGTATAGCAATATAATCTAGTTTTAGGCTTCCAAGGTAACGAACAAGATAGGTGAACAAATGGCGAGTGTAAAATAAGAGCATGTCGATATGGAATCATTCAAGATATTTACAGTACATCCATGTATTTTAGCAGAGCCACCGACGACGACCAACTGCAATAAAAGTAGGTCTCGTAAAATATCATTTTATTTCCTATCCTTATCACTAACGTGGATGACTGACGATTTGATATAGCAATGCAAGTATAGCAAGTACAAGTTGCGCCATCACCTTTCCGCAGAGGTTTTGAACAGACACAGGGCAGAGTTAATATAATTTAATATAATTTAGCTCAAGCTTTAGCAACCTGTATATTTACCACAGGAATTTTTTGCAATGAATCTTTTCCTTGTATTCAGCAATGTAGTTGTCAATTTAATAATTCAGTTAGTCAGGTTTGGTCAAGAGGGCAATTAATGAGGCAGTAACCTCAATTTTAATTATGATTTCGTAAATAAAAATATTCAGCAGCGCATAATATATGTACTGGAAGAAGACTTGTAATTTTGCTTGCCATTAGCTTGCCATCTGCTCAAAGTAATGGAATACACCGGCTGAAATTTGATCCTGATAATCTGACGATGCTGAATATTTCCAGCAGCAACTTGTTTGCCATATGGATTTTTGTGGGGCTGACAAGTGAGCAGCTAAAGGTATGCGCAGTTCTGCTCTTCAACTTTTTGCACGTCCCACATATAGTTGAAGCACAATTACTACTTGCAAGAGTCAAAAGTCACGGGGCGACGTTATGAGCTAATGAATCTGCAAATTACAGCAATTTGTGTATAAGGTGAAATCTAGATTGAGTTTAGACGATGATGATGATCAAGACTTGAGTGGAGAGATGATTTGCCATTTTTGTCATTACGAGTTTGCGAATTTGTGTCTGCAATTTTTGCCTGGGCATGTGTTTTCGAGCAAACATAAATATTTGCGTCTGCATGCAAAATTTAATGACCTGATTCTTATGGCTGTGCTTTGTATGGATTTGCACACGGTTGTTATAGGGCAACCCCAAATTATCATGGCCCAAAGGTGATGAACATTTTAATGGGCAATTATTGCTCATTTCGCCAAAAGTGCACGGTTTGCATCTAGCTTTCAGTCCTTACAGTTTGGTTTCTTCGTGGAGAAATGTTGCGTAAAATTTTTGAACTATTCTGGCGTGCGAGGCAATGATGTTGCTATACTTGCATCTTCTAGAAATCTAACGCGTTCTAGTAGAAAACAAAGCAAAAAGGCTGGGCTATCAGATCAGATACTTCTTCTTCTTGCCTTCTCTTCTACTCGATCGTCTACGTTTGATTGGTATTAAGAGTTTTATTGCTTTCTCTTGTTGGACTTTTGTGGAGCTCATTAACGTGAAGACGTTGCTGCAAAGTGGAAAAGTCGGATTCTTTTATCACGATCATCACAAGAGAAGGAGAGAGAAAAAGAAGAAGAAGAGCTGACGAGGAATTGCCTTTCTTCTTTTGTCTTAGGGTTTTGTGAAGAAGAAGGTTGCCGTATTTAGCATGTAACTTTTTCGTCTTTCTATGCTATGTGTAATATGGGGTAATGGGCCGTCAATGCCTGATGAAAACAAGAAGAAGACCAAGACCCAAAGCTATATAAGCAGAAAAGGTGGAAAGCATTCAAGGTAGGAGAAGAATGCGAGAATGAGTAAATGGATCATCATCAAACTTGCGAGTATTTATGATGATGATGAGAGAAATCTTTGTGAATGAATTTCCTTTTTGTTTTTTACGGTTGTTAAGTGGCGAGGAACATGGAACATGGAAAAATGACGGGGAAAGTATGGAAAAGAAAAATGGCGCGAAAAGGTAAAAAGAAGGTTGTGAGTTGTGACGGAAGAAAAGGTAAAGTAGCGGAAGATGTCTTGCGGTGGATATAAAGGGGAAAGTGGCTTATATTACAAGACGAACCAAGAGTCGCCAGTAGTAGTATTATTAAAGGCGGGAAGAAGGAAAAGTGCTTGCCACAAAAGTCTTGTGAAGAAAAGTTTTCGCAGGTACTTTTCACTTTTTATGTAGTAGCTCAAGGATTTTATTATACAGCTCGTCGGCACCCGGAAAGTATACGCGGCAATGGCTATGAGGAGAAAAGGCCTTTTAGGCAAAAACTTTGAAGAAGAAGAAGAAGAGGGAGGAGAGAAAGATGTAGTTGAAAAGGAAAAGTAAATTGGCAAAGGTAAAAGTCCCGGGGTGTAAATCACCCGCCGAGTTGTATAGAACAACCAATGACATGATCATCATAGAGAGAGACGGGTATTAATTGAGCAGACTAATGGCGGGAAATTATGTGTCTCACTGAAACCATTCCCATGTTTTTCTTCCACTATCGTCTTGAGGGAAAATGCTGACTTTGGCTGTCTGGTGGTCGAGGTTGAATTTGCCGGGTCAAAAAGACAGGTGAATTAGTAGACGTTTTGCTTCTAGAATGATATGGGCAAGTGAATTTAAAGGTTGGTTGTGGTGGTGGTGGAATATAAATTCCGTTTGCTGATTTCACATTTCCGTACCTTACTTTTCACATCTTCCTGGAATCTGTTTGTAAACCTTTTGCTCTAAAAGGAAATGACGATTGGCCTTGTTTATGGCCGAAAATGTTGCAATGAAGAAGCTTGCAAAAAGACCCGCATTTGAAAGGTGAATTTTAACGGTTGATTGAGCAACGTGGTTACGGGCTTTTTCCGGAATGTTTCTCCTGGAAAATATACGATGGGAGTGAATAATCTGCATCAAGCAAAATTTTGTTTTTCTGTCATATATTACATGTTTTTATAAAATTGAATGTTTATAGTTTTTATGTATATACTACGGAGGGATTCAAACTGTAATAATATTTTTCATCTGTGTATATAACTTTTGATTGTGGCTACTTGTGATCAGAATGCGGAAAAGTCAGCATGAATACTGAAATCAGTATCTTGAATACGAAATTTGATTTGATTGCAGAATTCAGGTATGTATAAATCTTCCTTGCCGTATAGTAAAAAGCGGTAATCATGGAAAATTGTGTAACCGAGTGACCTCCGGTTCCGGGTAACTGTCTGAAAATTTCCCAGTATGCCATAATCAAAAAAGAGGAAACAGGCATAACGTTATTGGGTCGTCGGTCGTCAAATATTCAATAAATATCTGGGAAATTCTAGAATGTCCAATCGTACAGATACGAGATTTATGAGACCGGAAAAGCCGTCTTAACCGCATAAGCCGGAGAAGGTATTCTTCACAATTGCATTCAAAATTAAATGGAGATTCAGCAGAGGAGTGTGAAACCAAGATAAGAATTCTGAGGTTTCCTGAAGAATATCTATAAACAAAGATTCTGAAAACCCATGTCAAAATAATATAAAAATTTAGAGATTTGAACTGAGTCAGAGCTTAAGCTACTCGATTCATAGTACTTCATACTCAACCCCTTCCTCCACAGGTGAACTGAAGTGAGCCGGGCAAATTGGGTTAAAAAGGTTAAAGTAAATGCATTGGCGGTAGGTAGGACATTAAGCGGTTATATTGTGTTTCTGGTTACTTGGTTGGTTCGTGGGTACGCGTTCTCGTTCGAGATTAGATTCCGAGCGCTGCAAGCAAACTAAGTAGATTGGAGGAGTAGTAAAGGCAATTTCATTAAAGAGGTTTTGGTTCTTCTGGTATCGTTTAAAAGCTGAGGCGTCGACGACACACGTTTTGCTTCTTGGGTTTCGTGGAAAGGTAGAAGAAGAACTCGTCGACATGTACACACACAAAGACATTAGATTAAACGATTATGGTTGATGGGTTTCCGGGTAGAATGTTGTAGTTTGCCTTTGGTGGTTTTTTGTATCAAATCAGGTAAACTGACACTTGTATGGTCAATCTGGTAAAGTGAAAGGCGAGCCTGTATAATGCTGTTCAAGTAATTTGAAGCTTGGGGAAAGACCCTATTTTCAGACAGACTCCATATACTTACAAAGAATTCATTAACTCCAGGGACAGGTGTGGTTAATTTTACAGCATGTGATTTGCGGATTTGATTACATTCTGCCTTGGTTCTAATCTGGCTATTTTTCAACGCCCAATGAGTTTTTTCACATATTGCCTTTGCCCCTGATTCACCTGCGGAAACGGTCGGAAAGCACGTGTATATATACAGAAACGTGCGGGTGACTGGATCAAAACTCGGTGAAATTGGCAAAACTATTGGGTAATACACCTGTGTCAGAGCCGTCGTCGTCGTTGGTTTCTGTGTACGTGGTTACTTTAGCAATTTAATGACGTGTGAGTGAGGTAGAACTGGGAACATATGGTCTGTTCGATTTGCTGGTGAGAAGACGAAGAAAGAAGAAGATGCTTTTGGCGGTGAGAGACGAGGGATAAAACAAGGTAGCCGAGGAGAAAATAGGCATTAAGTCGAGGAAAATAGGAAATTAGTTGTTGGCTAAAACAAAAGGATCTCACAGCCGTAGGAAAGAGAAAAGAGGAAAGGAGGAGAGCGACGTGAAGGAAATAATAGAAGCGAGGTTGATAGAATCCCATAGAAGCGAGCCATAGCGTTAGAAGACTTTTGTCTAATCCGGTCACAGGTGTGATATCCGTGTGGAGGTTGAGAGCTGTCCGAGTGCATCTACGTGAGGAGCAGGGATCAGGCTTACATCAAGTCGAGAAAGTTGATCCTGACTTTTAGAACCACGGATACTGTATATATAGCTAATGGTCTATAATATTGTTTGAAAGCTTGGATATTAGCTCAGCGTTAGATTACATCGAGAGCTCTGTACCTGTCGTATAACCTGTCGTCGATCTAGTAGAAAAGCTGCTGACCATTGGACATTCTAGATTTTTCTAGAGCCAAGGAAAAAGTATGTATTATCTTCTTGGCGCTATATTTTTGGCACCGGCTATCACCTGTCTGTATATTGTATCGGTCTGTTTTTATTTGTTTGATTTGGCGTATTTTTGGCTCTCTCCCTCCCTTCCTTTTGTTTCCACGTTCCGGCCAAGTAAACAAGGTAAACAAACGTAACAAGCCGTAGGGGACACTGGTCGAGTTGGACAGACAGCCGGCCATGGCTCAGAGCCAATAACAAATTTGTAGTAAGGACAAAGGGGTAAATTAAGCTTGCTTTTCTTGTTTTGGTCCTATATAAAAAATGTACATAGTTTTCAAAGGCTTGGGCAAGGAGCAACCGATTGGCAACTTTTACATACGTACACATTGTAATCGTATTAGGATAAATGAAGGAGGAGGAAAGGACAAAATGGTGGAACATCAGAGGGATACAGGATCTTGCATCAACTTTCCCTTTCTTCCGCGCACCTGTACTGCTTTTCGCCCGTATGAGACTCTTGACATTATGTTTTAGAAGGAAAGTCTCAAGAAAATACGAGATGATAAGTTGAGTAGGGGAAGAAGCAAACGAGTTCACCTGTCAGGTTGAGCGGAGATTTGCTCCTTGTTACTTTGGTGGTGGAAAAGTTGGGAAAGTGGCGAAAGCTCGTTTGCTTTTCTTCTTGGTTCCTTGTATTACAGGCTCAGCCAGTATAGTTGTTATTTATCGATCTTTTATCTAATTGGACGAGAGGGAGAAACGCCGTGTGCAGGTGGGATGTCCACCACGTGCTGCCGGGAAAAGTATATACGGTGTTTCTTTTGTGGGCGCTAAAGTATGGAGGTCACGAGTTGGTTGGTTGTGGTGGTGGTTGAAACTTGTTTTGGCTTTATATAATATATACGGCGAGGCGAGGCAGGTTCAATCAAGTCTTATGGCGGTGTCAAGTGCCACTGGGGATTACAAGAAGGAAATCTACTAGTTTCTAGCCCCAAAGCAGCTTCTTACCGCGTCTAACACGTTATCCATCAATTTTGGCCGACCACCTGCCTGCCACCCGGGCTGTTGGCAACTATAGAAGCAACTACAAGCCAACACGGAACTAAACAACAACTACGTTCCGCTACCTGTCGCAAGGCAATAAATGTGTATGTCATTTCCAGACAGCCACCGCCACGACGACAAACTTGCCTAATTTCGTTACACGACAGCCAACGTCTCAAGGGGAAGGTGAAAGTTTGCCAAAGTTGGCCACCTTGCTATTAAAATGCATGGCGGCGAAGACGTGGAGACATAATTCAACGTCAACGGTATATTTGCTGTAGTTGAGAATTTGGAACGTTGAACTAGAATGAGTGACACGGACCAATATTTACCTGGGCAGAGTTTGTGAATTTCAAAATTAATGGGAGCTGGAAATAATAATAGAAATTTAGAAGAAATTATAAAAGAAATTCCAAGTCTCTAGGAAACTGGGGAAATGTTTTTGAACAGGTAAAACTTGTAAAGATAATCAAGAACATGATTGAAAATTAATTGAGAGGATTTAAAGCAATGGAAGTAGGAAACTGGAGGACTTTACAGCAACTTTACTGTTGTTCAAAAGATGGAAGAAAGACAAGATTACGGCAGTTGCAAGATACAGGGATTTTTGTAAGATTTTTTTCCAGGGAATTACGACGGCATCCATCAATGTTTTAGTGAGGTCTTGGTGAATTTTTCATTGATGGGATGACTGGTGTAGTGTTTTTTCTAAAAGCTGCTGTGATACAGTGAAACATGTAATGTACTGACGGACTGGCTTTATGAGATTCTTGTTGAGAGACTTTTAGGTAACAGGGGAATGAAATGGAATTTAAGAATCAATTCATTCCTCGACGGCCTTGTACTCAAGTGACGGCAGTTGGCTGTATCTAATAGCAACATGAGAATATAGTAGCCATTGGCTATTACAGGTCCATTGGTCTTTTGTGCCGCCGTCTAATAGGCCTGTCACTTTACCAAAGTACCTTGAAGAAAGAGTGAGAGCGAAAAGAGCTTGACGGAAAGAAAGCGGGAGGTTTGTTCTCCGGGAATTCTTCTAGATTTCTTGTAGACTTGATGATAAGATGATTCTCCAGGATTTGTTCTCCAAAAGCCTCTTTCACCTTTCCAAAGTTTCGGATGTGTTTAATAGCATGCTACTACTTGTACAAGTTTTTGTCGGAGAGAAACTGTACACAAGGATATCTAACAAGAAGAGAAATCATTCCAGTGAATCATCATGGAGTATTTCTGCAAGATTGATTTATGGTCATATCTCATCCCATCGTTGGGCAGTCGGTATCAATCTCATCGATTGTGCTTCCTTCTGTAGTCATGTAACTACAAAACTAGTAACAAAACAACACTATAGAATTGAACGAAGGCTAGCCAGGACTTTTCCACTTGTATTTAGCCGAGAAGTGGAACAAGCTCGGGCAGATATTACAGATGAGAAAGCTCAAAGCTCCTGAAAGGTAGTGAAAGGTGCTAGAGAATTATATAGAATCTAGAAGTCTTCTAGGATATATTTTCTAAAGCTCTGACTGGCTCCTATACAAAAGTATATAATGTAACGGCACGCGGCAACCCGGGAGCTTTCACCTGATGTTGCATTTCGTCGGCTGATGTAATTAATCATAGTGGCATGGAAAGAGGGGAAACGCCATGGATATTCTACTACACAGGTGCTAATTGAACCAAAGGCATGCGTGGTCAAGGCGGGAGGTGGAATTTTCAAATTTTCCCGCTCTTACCCCTCTTGAAAAATTCGGAGCTGCAAAACCAGCAACAGGGGTAGCAACAATAAGGAAAAAACCCACAAAATAATATTTTTGTATGTAATCCAAGTACATAACATGATGCTTTCTGGTGCATATCCGAACAAAGCTTAGGTGTACAAAAATATATACGTACATAAAATGTTTGAGAATACCCGAAATACATCTCATGGCTTTTGCCTTTTGTTGAGTACACGGGCATCATCATCATCGTGGCAGCATCCGAATTCGGATTTCACGGCAAGGGGAACTCGCCTCGGATTTTATACAAGGTTCTCTAGGTGTCTGTGTGTATTTACAGTATGTTGCTCACATGTAATTTATATACGCGAGCAAGGCTCTGACGATGATGATCTTCTTTTTAGACCGTTTCAGGTTATTATTACCAAAGGGGAGTTTGCACACGTGCTATTCCGTTACCGTCGTTGA
>JAQGBJ010002225.1:0-17591 GCA_034698345.1 Sphaeridia pumilis
AATAGAAATGGAGCCAATATCATACTCGAATGATCTTATGATGGAAAGAAATCTAAGAATAATGCCCGCTTCGGTCAAGCAAGAGAAATTGGTACGAGTCAGATTTGGGCTCGGAGAATTTTTTCCGTGGTGACTTTGTAATATTACGACCGTACAAGGGAAATACATATGGGATCAGCGGGGAAAGTCGTATTTCTTTACGGTTAAGAAAATACACGGAAGAAAAATCTTATCGTAGTCATATACCAATCATACGTGTAATTTACAGCTACGGACAAGTGCTGATGCCAAATGTGAATTGGAAGCGGACCCTATTCGAGATTACGAATGAATAAATCGGAAATGGAATATCATGGAGATGTAATGATAGTTGCTTCGGCTATGAGCCGGAATTTACTACTGTCCCACTGAGAATTGATTTGAATAGCGAAAAAGGTTTTAAGTAGTTCAATGAATCTTGAGGGATTCGGATAAAGTTCCGGAATTGGCTAAAAACGAAGTGGAGCATAGCGTTTCCGGTGCAAATCGCTTGAGGTCAGGTCAAAGCGAGTAGGCTGCAGCTTTTTTGCAATATTTTGTACTAGAGTTTTCAAAGTTGCTAAAATGTCCTAGAAAATATTTTATTTGCAATAAAAAATAGATGCAGTTAAATTGTTGCTGAAAGGCACGTTGGGACATTGAAAGGCCATAAATTTATAGCGGCCGTTTATGAAAAGATATGTTATTTTCGCCACCACCACAATTCCAAGGGATGCCAACAAATAAAGGATTTCGTTTGGTCGTCAGCTGGCTGAACGGGTTTTTGATTTATCGTTTTGAACCGTTTCGGCGCATGATAATGTTCAAGGCGTCTAAACAACAATTTTGCGGTGGTAGAATACTGGGACTTCACAGCAATACCAGCTCTTGGGCAATTTTGATCAAGCCAAACTCAAAAAGAAGATCTGCTCTTTAGCAGTTACTCTAGTTTCCTAGCTAAACTTTAACAAACTTGGCCATTAAGAAACAAGGAGGGTTCAAAAAATTCTAGGAAGTCCAGTGTGCAGTGCACGACTTTATACAAACGTCACGCTTCACGAATACCAAAAAGTTTTCTGTGCTAAGCGAATAAAGCAAAACTCGGCTAGCCTAAAGAAATCTTTGTTTTGCGTAATCTAGCTGGAAGGCTTTTTCTTGCCAATATACTTCTTTTGCCTCCAACAAGATTTGATTGTAGTACCGCCGCCGCCACCGTTACGGGAATACAGAAATAGGCTAAATTGCTATCCGCATTAAAACAACATTTGGCTACTGTTCTAATGCCGAATTCAGCCATTCAGTAGAGTAAATCTTGGAAAACTTTGCATGTTCCACGCGTACGTGTATGTCTTACATATGAAGGTACTACAACTAAACAACAAACTCTGATTCGATTTCGTACGGGAAACAAATCGCGGTTTTGTTTTCTCCGCTAATGTTCCTGCAATGTTGTTTGCAAAAGTTTGTGTTTGTTGTTTTCTTGTGTGCCGCCGCAGTACCACTGACTGGCCTTAAATCAAGTAGTTGGAACAACAAGAACCAAGATTTTTGGAACGGCCGGTGTAAATTTTACTGAAGCAAAGGTAAATCTTTGGAAAACTTGAAAAAAATTTCGAGTGCTCGCCAAAGAAACTTTGTATTACAACAGCACATGTGGGAACGAGTTTCTGTTTCTGAACCCGGAGCAATCTTCTCGCATTTACAGTTGCTCTAAGACGATTCCAGAAATTGTTTCTGAATTTGGCAACAGCTTCAAAGGAAACTTGGTTACTTGTGAAGAAACCCGCAGAAAACGTTATTCTGTACATTCAAAGAAATTCAAAGAACAAAAATTAATCTCCGAGGACAAAGAACGTGGAGGCTTGAATTCATTGTATTTTCTAGTTTCACAACGTCTAATAGGATTTCAACTACTGACAGGTATCAATATTGTGGTTTCGCAACCAGATCTAAGGTTGGAATTTAAGCTTCCAAAAATATCAGTGTTTCGAAACTAAATGGAAACCACTAGCGCAAACCTACAACTAGAAGCTTCTTTTCCTCTCAAACCGGAAGCAATTACTTATACTGCTACCTGAAATACAATCTTCTTTTTGGTCTGCCATTGTGTAACCGGAGCCTGTCGCTATCATGTCTGACCATTCAAGAAACTTTAGCACGCGTTACATGTGCTTACTTACAGGAAGGGATGATCTGGTCAGATTTATGAAAGTAACGATTTCTTCTTTGCCAACTTGAGACTTGAAATCCTCCAGCAAATCCTCCTTAGCACACTGTACACACTGTATACACTCTATGAACAAGACCAAAATTTCTTTCTTGCTTTCACCCACGCAGTGGTTTTTCTTAAGCTGCCCAACTATATGACCCTTTGCCAGCAGAATGCAAACATAACATTTTTTTGTAAAAATACAGACTCGTGATCCGGATTTGTAGCAAACTTTTCACATTGGTTTCCTTTCAACGGCTGCTGGAAAAGAATCACACAAGCAATACACCCGGAACAGGAAGAAGAAAGGAAGAGAAAAGCCGCCCAAAAAGTAGCTAGAATCAATAAAAAAAAGAGATTTTACATTTTTCCTCTTTGCTTTTGCACAGCGTTTTATTGTCGAAAAATTTTGCCCACGCTCTATGAAGTTTGCATTGTCGTTTCAACAAGGTTATTGTGTCATTTGGGGCGTAGCGCAACAACATAAATTTTTCACGCACAATGAAAACATGAGTTACTGGAGGACGTTAGATAAACATTTGGGCTGTACAATTTTGCTAACACTGATTAAAATTTGATGTTCACAACATGGCTAACAAGCACAACAAAAGCACTATTATTAACGTTTGTTTTTGGTCACAGAGGCGAGATCTTGTAACGTTAATTGCTTAATGTTCTTGGCTGAGAACAGAAGAGCAATTGGACCAAAAATATACGCGACCATAAGAAACTACCATGAGTACAACATTTGGCAGCAAAAAGTCGTGTAGTAAAGCATTTAAATTCCACGGCCCATTGAAGAAGCCTCTCCTGTTGCTGGATTGCCAGATTATAATGGAGCAAGGGAGGAAAAGTGTATTATTCATAATTCATGCGGGAGACTTGTGAAAATGAAAAGCCAGTAGGGAAGAAATACTAGCGGCGGACCTTTATTACTACACTTTCCAGACATAACTGCAATTTCAAGCCGTTCAAATAACTTTCTCTCCCAAGTCAGCTTTCTTCAGCCCATTAAAATAAGTGAACGAGTAGTACAGAGGGTGATTTCAACGAGATTTTATGAAAAGCGTTGAATGAACTGCAGTGTATGCTTGCGAGCTGTGGTCTGAAATGAAGTTTTTGAAATTTTGTTCATGGAAATTCATGGCTTTTGCAAGAAATCTGGTTAGCTCTCCATCAAGTTTGCAACATTGAGGTTTTGTCGCCAAATAAATGTTGGTGGAATCTCTCATTTATGGCGCTACGCTGATGTACGACTTGTCATATTTTACTGTCAAAACAACCACAGAAACGTTCCGCATGATCAAGTTTGTCAAGGCAAAATAAACACGAGTCCTACTGCTAGGCAACCGGAAATGACAGCGTGACACCAGGCTTGTTTCGGAATACTACAAATTTTGTTTCGTTCTATGTATCAATCAGAAGACTACAGGTGGCAAAATAGCAGTGAGTTTGCTTGTGGGGTGACCCCGAAACCGCATGTTGACTTTCAAGTTAATGCTTTATGAGGAATATCAAAACTATGTTGTCAAATATAAAGGAAACAGCTTGATAAACTAGCTTGTCCAGAACCGTATCTGCAAATCAGTATCAGGACTGTATTGTGTACGTGAGGGGGGAGGACTCAAAGCAATTTCTCCAAAATACGTATTGGTACCACCGGATGAAAATCCGACAGAAATAATTAAATAGTGAACAATTTGAGGTGAAAGGTAAAAGCGGAATTTGGCTCACTATCGGCTAAAATTTTCCAACATGTATACTTCAACTATGCGAGTACATATCATAGTCAGTATTTCTGCTGTGAAGTGGAAAATTCGCTTTGTTACCAGACAACAACAAGGCTCAGCTTAAATTCTATGCTTTTGCGGTGAAAGGACAGGAAGAAGAATTTGGAACCGGAGGCTACCGTAGTATGTATTCGATTAGGCTGTGTGGGCCACAGGAATTTGACAATGATCTGTTTAAGCCCCTGGCGTCTGACATGACAAGAAGGCTTGCTTTTGTACCTGAAAATTCTTGTAATACTTGTTCTCAGTCCCCAGAAGCTACGAACCACTAAAAAGTACGTGTTCCTCAAGGCAATATTATTGATCATAGAACGAAATCAATATTTGGCTAACGTAAAGTCAATGGATCAATTCTAGGTGAAAGTAGGACGAATGTTAGAAGTTGGTCCTAGTCACAATAACAGTAGTACAAAGGTGAGAGATGACAATAATACAGGAACACCGTGATAGAAACCTGAACCTCTGAAGATCACATAACGAGCTGGTGCAGAGAAAGACACTCAAATGTTGGATGGCAAAACGAGGCACCGCAATTTATCCGAGAAATCGCAAGGGACAAAAACCAATTCCGCCAACTGCGGGTTGGAAACGCATATGCTGTGTCTATGCGTGAATCGTGTTGCTTTTGCCTCTTGCTCATTCACTTAGTTCGCTGGTTACTTCCATAAGAAATATATATATGAGATTCGCAGATGGCGGTTTCTCCGGATGTGAAGATGGAAAATACAGCTTTTCCCCCAACATCGCCTAAAGCTGCTTATCCATTGGCAGAGAACAACTGTGACCTCTGCAATATTTCGAGCGCCAAAAGCTTCTCGCCCGTTGCCGCTTTTATATCACCACCGATATAACGTAAATATTATTATGGAGACACCTGTGCGAAATTGCAAAAATTGTCTACCGCCATAGTCTCTAATTTTCGTCCCTTTTGGCCTTTATATATAGTGGCTTAAAGTATTTGTTTTTCGCTTACAAGAAAACTCGCTACGAAATTTAATAATATCGAAATTCTTGCTTGTTACTACATGTCAAAAGTTTTTTTTCTCGATCGATCCTGACGTATGTTTGACAAGCATTTTCCATTTATGTGCCAGTTGCACTTTTCCTTGCCTGCATGCATTGTATAGAAAAACTTTTCTTTTAAACTTCTCATATAAGAACAACAACTTTGACTTTGAATCAACATCTTGGACCACTAACATTTCTTTCGTGGAACCGAATCGTTGGACGTTTTATTGCTTTAATTTTGCAAAGTGGTAGAATGGCGGAAATAACACTAAATCCCGGATTTATTTCCGCCTTCACATTGGTTTAAAACTCAACCTCAACAAAAACACAGTTTCTGCTCAAACCAACTTTTCTTGTATTCTTTGCATTGCAAACTTTATTTAATGGCCTAAGGTTTCGGGTGTCTTAAATCCACACACATCTTAACTAGATAACTTGCAAGGGAGTCAGTGGGCAGCCTGGAAATTATCATTCTACCCGCCGCACCTATATTTACTACAATAGAAATTGGACGTAATGCAGCGGAGCAATATATTACTTGGACCGAGTAAATAAATACGGGAATTTTACGTGGAATTTAATCAAGAAGGCCAATAAATAATGGTCTTGCGCTCACCCGGTAAAGTTCACTTTTGTATGTCTATCTACGTACGTTTCTGGCAATTTACTCACATGCATCCCCAGTAGAACAGTGACATGAACAGCAGACTCCCGAATTCGGAGGGCCCGAAGACGTGAATATAACTTGCGGTTTCTCCAGCTCCAACAGTAATAAAACCGAGTTTTCTTCGAAACCCGCATGAGACCGTGAAACTGAGGGGACTGATGCAGTTTGCAAGGGAGAATTGAACCGCAGAAAGCAGCTGTTTTGTTTGAACACAGACATGCATTTGAAAACACAGCAGACGTGTTTGTTGAATAAATATATAATTAGGATTGCTTGCTGCATGTCGAAATCTCGAGGAAGAAACTGCTGGAACCGCAAGACAAGTCTTTTGTGAATTCACAATGTTTCCTAATTGACGTCTTGCGAAAGCATAGCATTTTGATTTGTATCCACTGAAAACAAAAGACTGAAGCAAGTGTGAGAAATCACATTTAATGAACCTCATGAGCTGTTGTAGCAGTCAGTAAATTCTATTGTTGCTACGAACAAGGGGGAGATTTGGAAATTCCGCAACAGTCTAGGAGGATTTCGGCCATCGTTAATCTACTCGCTAGTTTCTTCTGATAAAACCCGTATCCAGGAGCGTTGGTTCGGAGAAGTCGGTACATCTTTTGTTGGCCTCTAAAGAAAATCGGGAACGCCAAAACTCATATATCAGTCGAAACGAGATCAATGATAGCATAAATAAAGACAGTTGTGTGTGTACAACTTGTACTCTGCTGTATTCAAGTTATATGGTGCGAGATTGCTTTGTTCCCACACTACCACCACCATCCAGAAAATTTCACACAAAGTTTCCCAATGCAAGTGAAGAATTTGTGTACTAAAGACGCCAAGAAGAAATACAGCATGCCGAATGCATTACTGGAAAAGGAAGAACCAGTAAATGCATTGAGAAAAAACCGAAATCTATACTGACTGCGGAAGATGGAAATAATGGAGGAAACATGGAGCAACAAGAAGGAAGAAGAAAAGGTTTGTTGGCAAAAACTAAAAGACTGGCTAGATAGAATTCGCTGCAAAACTTTGCAGTTGGTGAAGCAAAAAAGACTTGTTTTTGCTCCTGCTTGCTACTGGTCTTCTAGTTTGAAAGTGAATGAATGGAGAGTGGACATTCTGGACAGGATTGTTTTTTAACGCTTGAATAACTTGGCGGAGCTAAGTTTCCAGCGGGAGGCATGGACCGGAATGCCAAATGAGGGCTGCTGGAACGACAGACGAGTTCATCAGAAGAACAGATTCAGGAAACAAGACTCCACATACGGTTGCTCCTGATGGTATATTAGCGAATATATTCTTCTCTGACCTGCTTACCCAGTCGCTGGTAATGTTTGCTTTACTCTTCCCTTGAATAAAAAGGCGGGGAAAATCTTATGTTACCAGAACAAGATTTCCATGACAGCAAATTGACTTGCTAAATTCTTCAATGTCCGCATAGCTTCTTGTTCCCCCGAAACTATAACATGCACTCTCAAAAAATTCTAGACTTCGAATTCTCTGACTCACCATTGCAGAATGATATATTTATATCACAGTGCAATTTGAGGGTATTGTCCAGCATGAAATTCGCTAAATCCAGTCTAGATTGAATTGCATAAAATGACGACGTTCACAAGGGCAACAAAATCCAATGAAATGCAAGAGAGAATTGCCGACTGGTCTCCAGAGAGCCATAAAGTTTTGTGTCCATTTGATTGTTTATCATAGCGAAAGCTTCTATAACACGGGCGAGTTGGATTAAACGGGTTAACGGGTGAGATGAACAGCTGGTCATACAGGCTGATTTGATCATGTAATCCAGTGAAGCATGGGGCTGGAAAATGGCTTGTTGATGCAATTAATGCATTATTCCATGTCCATAAGTATGCTAGTGTTACATACGAAAATTCGCTGATACAGGATACATTACGTGAGTGTCCCACGAAGGCTTTTCCGGAACTGAGGTTTTGATGTCTAAAAAATTCATGGACAAGATTTTCCTTACTTTGTTCTAAATTCTGACGCCGTTCCATACTATTGTCTTAAACCGTTCCTGTTTCTGGACCTTGGGCCACGTTTTATTTACCGCAAAGGGTGCTGTTTTAAGGGGATGCAAGCATGAATGACTTTCCACATTTCACACTGGATATAAAAATTAGGGTGCTTAACCGAAAGCGGACTCGATTCATAATCCAAAGAATAGGCCGAATCTACCCATCCAAATATAGATGAAGTTCCAGGGTCGTTGATGCGCAATGAGTCAAAACAATTTGTGGTAAAAATCAGGGGATGCGACGGGTACTTTTGCTATTGCATGAATTTTTATCCTGAGCAAGCCGGCCCAATTGCCCAGAGTAAGCCAAAAGTACCGATTCAGGGACGGCGGACGGCATATCTTCTCGTCCTGCTTGAGCAACCGAGCAAAAGATGGACAGGCAGTGGCGGCTGGTGCCAAATCAAAAAATTCAAATCCCAAAAGAAATTGTGCCATAATGCTAGAGAAGCAAAAAGACATCTAAAATTGTCACACCACACGACGTTGATAGTCGTGGGACGACTACCGGCGTTTTTTGAAAGCGACAGACAGCCTTGACAGGGCAGATACAGGAAATGGCAAATGGGACTTGAGAATACCCAGAGCGGTGGAGCCGGTGCGTGGCACTGGCACTGCGGTTACTGTAGTATGTACATTTGGGTTCTAATCTGTTTTCCGGTTCGGTTGTTTAATCGATATAGATTTGATTGGAAATTGGAAGTAGCGAAATTGTCTGATTTATTATCTGGAGTTGTAAAACTTGCGTCAGAGCTTAGCGTGGGAAACTGGGTTGGAAGATTGATCAAATATTTTCGTACTAGTAGATCAGTAAAACGTTAAAAATTCGGAAACTTTTTGTACTTGTTGCAACAGGAAACAAGCTTTAAAAAATGTGAAAGCAGCAGCAATATAAAAAGAAACCATTTCGCCGTATTTATTACATCTGGATCTGAGCCCATAAAGTAGAATAAAAGACGCAGCAGGTTTTTCTTTCCAGCCGGTAAAACACATTTTGTTGTCGTAATAATCTTGAGGTTTTACATGTGTTTTTGTGGTACAACTAGAAAAGTCTACATAAAAATGCGGCTGGACAGACAGATTCATTTGTTGGAACAACAAACAGCAACACAAGACGAGATTTACAAGCTCGGCAATAAAAGAGGCCACGAGGAACATTACCTTTAAATAGTGTTTACAAAGGGTGAAATAACGTGGGTAGTTGAGTCTGTTTTGTGAAAGTGTATTCGCCAGACAGCCAGCGGCTCGTTTTTGCAAGACGAGAAAATAAAATAGTGACGGCAATTTATGTACTGGAGAGAGGCAGGGAGCAGTGGTCAGAGACAGATGATAAAATAGCGTCTGTCATGAATCTATTTCAGCTTTTGTCCGGGTTCCAACAGGAGCCATGAAGGAGAAAATAAATTTGCCAGTTTATAACCCGTAAGAAACCACATTTTCATCTACTTGTTTTTGTTCGCGGACGAGGAAAATTTGCCAAAACTTTACCACTCTGGGGGACCGCAGTGGGATAAGATGAAACTATATGAAGCTTCAGTTTATGTATCTCATGTCTTGCAATTTATTTACGACAATCCTCTCACAGCCAAAGTTAACCATACAAGGTTTAGACTATATCCGTAGCCAAGAATATGATTCCGCTTGTCTTCTTGAGGTAATCTGATAATGAGTACCGTATAAAGTTCTCATGTCTTGTCCGCTACAACCCCGAGTATGAAGACGATCTCCACTTTTACGTTTTTCCTCAAGGCAGCATTTTATATTCAGGCAAGATAAAGTCTGGTAAAATTTGTAAAGTTGAAGTTATACTACATGCCCACCCAGCTGCAGAAATTGCAGAAACGTGAGAAAAGTAGATGAAATAGAATATTTTTGCCAACGTTAGCATAATATTGGCTTTACAAAAAGTTTGAGTCGGGTTTATTTTACCCTTTGTAAACGACATGTACAGCGTTGAAAAGTTGCTTATTGCACAACTATACTGCGTTGGGGAAAATAATGGTGTCTGGTTTGGCCAAAACATAAAATTGGCAAATATTCTCCTATATTCGTAAGGGAGAATGGACCAGGTGAAAGCAGAATCCACAAAAGGCCTGAGCGCCAGAGGTCATAAATTACCATATTACCAATATTCTCCAGGCAATTCGACACGTTTCTTCAATTGATTTTTTATGAAAGTTTTGCCCGGCAACTTGATCTATCTTTGACTCTTGACTTGCAATTTTATATGCGGAGCTAAAGCTAATATGCATGTTCCCATGGAAGTTTATGAACATTTTTGCAGAAGTTTTGCAGAAATCGACAATTTTGGAAATCCTAAAGCTACATAAATTTTCAGCTTGTCAGATAGGTAAAACAGTTTTGATTTTCGCCTGAAGCTAATTTGCCAATTTCACCAAAAAGTAAAAATACTTGAAATTCATCCTGACAATAACAGAAAGCTATACACTTGATCCCGAATTTGTCGAACCAAGCACTTGGGGATCTCAACGAGTGCCATCTACTCTGGTATCCTTGGAAAAGAACTATAATGATTTGGTCGTTTGACACAGCTCGTAGATTTTCATAGGACTCTTTATGACTATCCGAGTTGAGCTTTGACCATCTGTGCGCCCAAAACGCTGAACTTTTCGACCCGGACAGTCGACCGAATAGCTGAACAGCGCCAAGACGAACAAGTGACCAGAGCTCTAGCCATTAGGAGCTGCAATTATTTCAACAACTTTGGTCATCTATGAGGGGAACCATTTGAGGCCATTAGGAACACTACGTGTGTCCGCAAAAGTGCCATGGACATCACATGTAGTTTTATTGGAGCTTTATCTAGTGGTCGCATGCTGCGCCCATCCACCATTTCAAGCCTTGGAAACGCTAGTGCGTAGAGAATGGCGGATAACGAAATGGAACAACAGCCTGCGAGCTCCATGGGAATCATGTCAGACTCGTTGCAAACAGCCTGACAGCAACGAAATTTACAAGTACCCATCGAGTTTCGCCAAAAAGTCAAGGATAGAGCACTGAACTATTTACAACCACTAGTAAATTTTGTATCGGACTTTGCATGCCAGCATAGTAAATTTCCAATTGCTTCCAACACTTGGAGGTCCATCAAAGTTGTAAATGGAAGGTAACCACATTGGACGCGGTCCATCAATTCAGTGACCGTTTTCCAAGTCTGATGGAAAAAGTTTGGGTGGAAAAAGTAGGCGGCTAGACACGTTCCATTTACCTTGCAGGATCATCAAGATGGATGTTTTGATGTCAACAACAAGTTGCGTTCTCATTGATTTCGGCTGTATTTTGTTTCCCGCCGGTAGACATCCTTGACGGAGAATCAAGTATCATCGGTGTTCATGGGATTAATGGGTACAAAGCGGGCTAAATCCTTTTATAACGAGATTCGAATTGATAAAACCACATGATGAATAAGAGACAAGGGCTCTTTAGCAAACAAAGAAGATAATCGCCATGTTTGTTCCCGGGAGGCAGACAAACACAAACAAGTTGCGAAAATTAACAACTCTCTTTTGTAGGATTGAGGATCAAGTACAAAAGTTGCAGTGATATTTGTTTTACTGGCGATAATTTAACAGAGCTTGTTATCTTGTACAGGCGGGTATCATGACAACACCCGGCTCAATTTCCTGTAGAGATTTTTGGCCAAATCCCTTTCTACTTCCGAATCAAAATAATAATCCGACACATTTGTCACTTTCCCACATGTAACCTAATCAGACAAAAGCTTCAAGGAAGCAAATACTACCCGACTTGTTGTATAAGCAGCAGCTCTGTTACACAATCTACAGGTTTTCGCCGAAAAATCGGTTTACTGTTTCCAGGCTTAGCTGAAGCTTATTCTCGGTCACACCAGTCTCAGAAAATGGAATTTTGAAGCGGAGGTGAATTTTATGTAGTATCTGAAAACTTAAATTTTTGGTCCAGGTCCAGGTTCCGATAACTCGCTTGTATAACAAAGTGTGTACAAGAACTAATCTTGTGTTTACAGTACGGATAACGCCATTTTGATTTTATGCGCCATCACGCACCCTAGTTACCAAAAAATGTTAGCTACCGTTGCTTAAAAAACCTTTTAGAAGGGCTTCATCTTGAGAAAAGAGCTTGTGTGTGATTGCAATTTTACAACGATGTACAGCAAAAATTGCAGGTACACACGAAAATCCAAACACTTGAACAAACACGCTAGAGAGGAAATCAAATTCACAACACTTTTTGAATGGCAAGTCATCAAAATTAGATTAGGCGGCGGTACACTTTGGTAAATATGTGTAGAAAATTGCACGTGATCCTCTTCATGTCTATAACTGTATTCCACTATATTTTTCTGTAAAAAGAAGGCACGCAAGTAACATCACGGAACAAAAACAAGATCAGATTCACTTTTGCTGAACAGACAAATTCTACCAGTAAACCACCAGTTTACATTAGATCCACCAAAATTGTAGGTTCATGGAGACTCCAGCAAACCCAAGGTTTGTGATTCTTCAAAGTAAGCGTTACATCCGGGGTTTCGTTTTGCTTATACGTTGTAACCACCGTGTTATTATTATATTCGCTATGAGAGCCCAAAACCCAAATGGAAGACGCACAAGATCACGCAACCCGCTTGTATATGCCTCGGTTTTTCATTTTATGCTCTCTCGAATCTTGGGAAAACGATACTGGATTTAAAGATGGATCGTGATTCAGGATTATATACGCACGTGTGTGTGTTCCCTCAGAAAATATTACAAAGCAAAGCTCGTTGGAGGTCTACAATACAAAAGTAGCCTTTCAAGGTGGTACAGTCTTTCCAGATCAGATTCACCAGCAAGGATCCTCAAAGGTGCTTTTATTATTGTGGTTTCTCCGGCCACATGATCCTGATTTGACTTTATGTATACAGATATCATGTAAACTGGCTATGGCTTCTGGCTTGGCGATGTTCTCAGCGCGGGTAACTTCGGAGAGCGGCTTACGCACTGTAGTGGGACCAAGTAATCCTTGGACTCATCTCATACATTCATATGGGCTTATCGCGTCCCGAAACGTGGTCGGGTGGTTGAATTGCAAGTAATACAAGGTTTCAAGTACACATTTTGGAGCAGGTTGCTTGAACGAGGCTAATATCAAAGTCAAGCAATTCAAAAGGTGCAGGAGAATATGGTGGTAATTTGGCAAAATGTTACAGGTTTCACGTGTAAACTAGCCAAAAACAAGTCAAAATCAAAAAACTTCCTTCAAGATAATTTTTAAATGTCAGTCTGGACAATATGACCAATGCCAATTTTTCAAGCGCGTACATCAAAAACGCCTGTTCTCGCTGACAAGTTCATCAACATTCCAGGCCAACAAAAAAAGCGTTCCAGTTTGAGAATCCACAACAACAATAGAAACTTCAGTTGCAGCGCCGGTATTGCATATGTATGATTCGGCTAATTTCTTTTCTTGGTTCGACAGCATCAGGCGCTGAATTAAGTTGTAGATCTCATGGCCATAATCAGTTACAGGCTTGCACTCTTTTCTCTAGACAATCTTGATTGAGCAAGGCGTACCCAGTTGAGCTGAACACGGTTTTTTAAAACGAAGTTCCATAAGGCGCAATAAGTGAACAAGAATGTATCTTGATCATCATGCCGGTTGACTGACAGAAAAATACAAAGTCGCTCAAGATGGTGCAATTTGTGAATGCTCATATTTGGAGTGCTCTTGGCAGGAGATGGCCGGCAATGATTATCATCATCGACAAGATTACAACTGCAGTAACATTGGAGAGAGATGTTCCTGGCTGGAATGAATAGCTAATTATAAAACAATTTTTTATCCGAGAGGTAAAAAATCGCCAATTGAATTTGGACGCTGGATTGCAGCTCGATTTTCGATACTCGAGCTCAAACATGGATACATCCTGTACAAAACATAAACACCAAGCAATACACAAGAGAATCTCAGCTCTGCCTTTTCCTCCTCTTGAATCCGAATACACAAGCAACCTTTAATACTTGCGCCGATCTCTATTCGAATCGGAAGTTCATCAATCATGCTCGCAACCCCTTTCCGACACGTTCAATCCAAATCGGGTCGCATCGTCTATCGTGCCATTCAGCTTGTGTACTACGGAAGAATTGCTCTTTTGGAATGCCTGGTAAAATGACGTGGCTTTGCATATCGAGGTCGTATATTACATTTTTGTTATTATTACTTGTTGTTGCCTTTGAATACTGGCTGAAGCTATGGTTCCCAGGAAAGAAGGCACTGGAAGCAAGCGGGCAGATGAGAAATATGACCAAAAATAGTTTACAGAGAGACAGGTAAGGATGACGACATTTTTTGACGGCTATTGTTGTGCCGAATTTGAAAAAGAGGTTTCTGTTGTATCGCGAAAATTCTCGACTTTTGATCGAACTCGTGTAGTCCTGCTGAAGCTGTCTTTGTCGAATAATAAAACGCTGAAAATATATTGCAGGAGGAAATTTTCGCCATGTCAGATAACAGTCTTGACAGCTTGCGTCTTGGCTCCAACAAAACCTGGATACGCACTTTGACGCGAAAATTCCGTCGCCGGCTTCAATTTGCTGGCATTGAAAAGCTGTGAAATCAGCGAAAGATGGTCAATAGGACGAGCTGACAACCGGAGACATAGATCATGCGGCAGGAGTTGTTATCGAGTTTTCGGAGAGGAAGTGGAATGAATACGGAATTGATTTCTGCCGCCGGTTTATGGATGAATGTTATTATTACGGCAATTTCGGATCTGCAAAGGAACGAGAGGAGTGCCAAAAAGATAAGAAATGTGCGGACCGTTTCTCTCCTTTATGGCTTTTTCCCGCCCGTGCAAGATATTATTGTCTGGGAATTTTCCAGGCTTGAAAATCGGACCAAAACTTTATGGATTTCTGGATGCATGGTAATAAGCTGAAATAATATGAGCTTAATCACGTCTAAAGAAGTTGAGTTTTGGAACTTGTTGAACCATCAATAGCATAACACGTACACACATATGCGATAGGATTTGCATCGGAATGGAAACTTTTGATATGCTTTTGCTCATTTCCTCTTCTTTCTTTTTCGGTCTTCAATCTTTTTCAGATTTTGTGCTCTTGTCTTTTTCTTCAATGGCAGTGACAACTTTTGAGCTCGTGGAAAAGCCAATTGGATCGACACATGCTGTTGATCCACGGCCGGATTTTTCAAAAGTTTTGAAATCAACTTTGAGATGAAAGCATTCTCTGGATTTTGCTAGTCTAGGCAATGTGTGTGTAGATGTGCGTGAATCCGCTCTACTGCATTCCATTTGTCTTTCAGCTTGTCAACTTGAGCGAAAAGTAAATTTGAATGAGCTCATCCTTCACAGAAAAGTAAGACTTTCTCACATGGTGTCATCCAGTTACTTATATACTTTGGACTGGAGAAAAAGAGGAAAAGGGCTTTTGAATGTGCCGCGCATCTGTGTAAACTTTTTGATAAAGCGTTGCATAATTCAACCCTGTTAGATTTTCATCCCGTGGGAACCCGTCTTATTCCCTTTGCAATATTCGATTGTGTCCTATGTTATTTATTCCCTTTTTTTCAACGAGACAAAATGTGTATCACAAATCCATATATACAAAGCAAGCAACGCGACTCGCGACTACGGCTTTTTGAGCAGATTTACAATTCAGTCGCTTATCTTTCGACAGTTGGCAACAGCCAGCTGTTGACTGTCTGAAGAACTCGTGAAAAAGCTTTCTATTCCTTACCTTTGGAAGACTTTCAATCTTTCACTGAACAAGATGACAAAACAAGGTAAGTATTCAAAAGCAAAGAAAACATTTTTCAACATGATCAACAGCTGTATACAAAAAACGTGATATTGCTCAAGTCGAAGGTGTCAAACCGTTTTGTGAGGCATTCAAGGTAAAAAAATTGTTAGTGTACAAAATATACATTTCTTGGCTTCACCATAAGTTTTTTGGCATGGTTGAATTTTTGGTATCTTTGCCGCATTAAAAAATAGTTCGGGTAAAACAACTTCTTTTCAACTTGCTTGATGGAGGGAAAGTAAACGAGTCCAAAAGAAGTTGATCAAGTACGAGAGGTTGCAAAGAAGCCGGAATTTAACCAGACAAGATCCAGCGGGTATATGCAGCCAAACCGCAGTCGCACCGCACTTCCTGGAACAAGTTTCAGGATGAAAAGCCACAAGTAAAACCCAAAGCTTATGCATTCGCAAGTGGTACGAGCACCGTTGGTAGAAATAGTGGCTAAAATACTTTTACACAAAACTTTCTCTGTTTCCATACGCTAAAGGCAACAATTCGCCAAGAAAAAACTAGTGCTTCGCCGGAAGTACATTCAAGTGCTGTAGTGACCACAATAAAGTCTCGTGTACATCAACTTCCGGTGCTAACTGAAAGTGGTAATATGTACAAGGCAAGACAGTTCTTGAGAAGAATGTATGTATTTTCAAAAGCTTTGAGCACGGAGAATGTATAACTTTTCAGCGGTAATTAATTGAGAAAGTCTAAAAGCAGCAGAAAATAATAGGCAACTTTGCCAAAATGCGTAGAGGTGAAACAGAGCACGAGAGCATGGGCAACTTGACCCGGAAGCCAGACTCTGGAGGAGATCCCTCGTGACTCTTCAGCTCCATTAGTCTCCTCTCTGGATCTGGAAACTTGATTATATCTAACGACAGAGTTTCTATGTTGCTGATCAGCTGGAGACTTTGCTACATATATGAACTAATACAAGCAAAGACGCGAGGCAAAAACCATGTAGTGGACCATCATGTTGACTTTATGCAGGTCTCAAAGGAGTCTTCCATCTCTTTTCCCCCATTTACCTTTTTATACTGTCAAGGGAAATTTTGAAGATGGAGCTAAATTCGGGAACGAAATAAGGGCGGACAAACGACAAAAGCAAAATACTTTGGGGTCAATTCAATTCTCCGTCTGATGCAACCCGAGTTGTCATTCCACAGTTTGTCTTTGCCCGCTCAGCAAACTTTGTTTCTGTGAACAAAATGCACTGATGCACATTCGAGTATTTTGGTTTCTCCGCCTTTTTGCTTTACTTTTGAAATGACCCAAGACAGTGAAGACAGATAGTCTGCACCCTCAAATGATCTTGCAGCTTGTAGATACAGATTCACCCCAGCGGTAAGAAGCTTTCACTTTGAAAAAGATTTGAAACGCATCCAGCTTTCACCGAAATTTCAAACTGTTTTAGGTTTCCTCCCTGTTGAATGATTCGTTCGCTTCTTTTTTTCAGTAGTCGACAAACAATCGGACGAAAAGGGGAAGAAAAACTGTGGAAAATGCAGTCCGAACATGAATCTCCTCTTAGTGGACAAATTGACATTTTTCAACCATGGAAAGCCCGCTTCGGTATTCCCAAACCTCCTCCGCTGCCGAACCAAACTTAAAAATGTTGTCGACGCGGCTAATTTGTGCCGACATGGACTTTCTCTCAAAGCGAAAAGTGCGTATCTCGAAAGTGCTAACGGCAAAGGGACTACCTCAAAAAGCGTCGTCGTAAATACAAATCTGGTGAGGCGGAAGGCGAAGAAGCGTCGTTGGATTCCTGGCAACCACCAAAGCTGGCATAAATCAAGTATGGGCTTCCATAACGTTCGTCCGCTATGGGACCTAAGAACAACTTTTGTCTATTTGCCAAAGCTATTAAAGGTTGCTATGGCGGTTTGAGTCGAGGTTCGAATTCTATCTGCGAGCTGGAAGCGGAACTTGGACCAAGCTAAAGCGAAGAGAATATTTCGACTAGAAAACCCATAGCTACTTCTACTAGCGGAGCAGTGCAAACTTTCGCAGTTGTCAGCAAGTAAATTAGATGCCAAAATGATGCTCTCTCAGCTATTACAAACTATGAACC
>JAQGBJ010002226.1:0-17578 GCA_034698345.1 Sphaeridia pumilis
GCTTACTACTTAATTACGGCGAGGGGTACCCCCTCAAAAAAGCAGAAATCGTGATTACGTAATATGTGGACGGTCCCCAAGCTCCAATTCCAGCTCCAAGTCCAAGTCCCACCACTATCTAGCTAATCAAAAAGTGTTCAAATTATGTTCATATTTTCAAGAACAACTAAAGAGTTGTCAGATTGCCTTGGTTACTTTGTACGGTTGTAAAATCGATTAGTTCAAAAAGTCTATAATATACTCGACAAACTCATTTAACATGGAGGCAGCTCAACTGATCAGCGGCTCTCTCAATCTGTCTGAGCACTAATTTGATAATATTTTCGCTCTGCCAATAACAAATAAGTAAAACAGTTTGGTTTTTCAACAAACCAACTCCCTATTCATCGTTCTCGTTCTACAATTTTCACATCGGAATCATTTTCATAAGTATATTTTTGCAATTGCCGTATACACAATCAAGCTTTGAAGTGCCATCAACTACAATGGAGTTGAATACAGTTACTGGCGACAATCCTGAGCAGACGTCACTTCAAATGCGTAAGTCTAGTCTGTCAACGAAAACTAAAATATGAAGTTCGTGGAGATAAGTTTAGGCCCGGTTTGATTGGGGCATCGTTATCATCACTCATCACCATGGAAATTGAATATTAAGACTCTCTTGTTCGAATGCAGAAAGAAGTGGTGGAGAACAGTTAACGATGTCGCAGCCACAGACTTCGCTACTTTCAACTGATGAAATGCTCCAAGCTACCCGCCGACCTTCTCACAGTGTCAGAAGAATGAAGCTCAGAAGGTCTGGAAGCCGGAGGAAGGTCATGAGAATGAAGTCCCGCGGCAGACGTTCAAGTGTGAAACGCGTTTCACTGAAGCGCCGTAGGTCTCGCAGGCGCAAGACCAGCAAGATGGTACCGGCAGCTGCTGCTCCGGTTTGCTTGGCTCCTGGAGCTGAAGTTCCTCAGATGGATAGTCCTGCTAAACGACGAAGAAGGTCCCATTCCAGGCACTAATTCGATTAATAACTCTTGGGTCAACCCGGGCTTAAAACCTTATGTAAACAATAGATTGAAGAATCTGTAACCACTTTGAAAGTCAACTGAAATTAAATTCCCTGTTGTTACATTTGACATCATTGATATTCAACAGGGTCGGCTAAGAAGTAGAAAGTAGAAGACAATATGAATAGCTAGCACGCAGAAACGTTTTCTGTCTGTAATATGGGGTATACGCAAGCATCATGAGAGACTAAACTCTGCGCTGCTGAAAACATTTGGAGTCAGCGGGGTTTATGAATGTTGTTAGGGTTGTTGCTGATTTTTATACTCGCCAAAAATGTTGAACATTTTCAAAAGCTGCTTTCTTAATGATTACTAAGGTGTGTTTGACTGTGACCAATTTTAACAACGACAGCCTTTAGCCGTTGACATGATCTTGATTGGAATGGGCTTCATATATGTCGTTACTTCTGAAATAGTTTGAATTTGGCGATGTGTGGGGTTTTGTTTACATCAACATTGATTATGGTATGTAAAGCTTGGCTACCTTTAACTCCATAAAGTTTACCCAAGTATCGAGGTGAACTTAATATTTAATCAATTTCAACCAGGTAAAGAAGCGATCATTCGGATCAGTTGTTCACGTGTAACGGAACTGACTGAGCAAACCTTTCTGCATGCCTGATGTACACTCACGTCAAATGGTTTGGGGAAACTAACTTACACTCTTGAGAAGGTAACGTTTTAGTGATATTACCTGCTTTATACATAAGTAATTGAAGCTCATGTGTGTTTTAAAATGTATAAGACTAACGAGGAATGTTAATCATTTTAGCGCTCCTATCGACTATGGCTCAACCGCACTTTCTTCTGCAAAGCCAACCTGACCCCATCCAGAGCTCAAAGCCCAAGCCACCCTACAGATTCGGTTGTGACTATTGTGAGAAGAAGTTTCAAGACACCTGGAAGCTCCAGCGACATCGAAGGATCCACACGGGGGAGAAACCATTCAAATGTGACGTTTGTGATTACCGGTCAGCTCGGAAGGACAAGTTGGCCCTGCATATGATGAACCACACGGGTGAAAAGCCGCACAAGTGTGACGTCTGTGCGTACGCTTCGACTAGAAAGGACAAGTTGAACATGCACATGAGGTGTCATACTGGGGAAAAGCCGTACAAGTGTAACTACTGCAGCTTTCAGTCTGCTCGGAAGGACAAGCTGACGATACATTTGAACATGCATCAGAATAATTCCAACAAGTCAACATTAGCAGACGTATCGTTGTTCAAAGTTGATGAGGTCAAGCCAGACAGCATGGGTTTAGTTCAGCCTCCACACCAGATTCTCCAGCTTCAGCAGTCGTCTGATATAGTCATTGATGTAGGGAAATCGCTAATGTTTCAGTGAAACTGCCCCAGGTGAAACGATGGAGCCGATCTTGCGTTAAGCTTATGCATGAGAGACGAATTTATTCATGCCAGGCGACAATTAGCAGTTAACTTATCGTAAGCAAGCGTAAAATAGACTGACTTGAATATGAGCTACCCTGTACTTACATACGCAGATAGGAATGCAGTTTTCAAAGCAAAAGCTATTGTTTCTCAGGTTAACATACGTTAAGACATGAAGTTAAGTTAGTTAGTCTGTGTTTGATTCCTAAATGTTTTTTCTCACGTTAGCAGTAACTCTAGCCTTTAAACGCGTAGCGTAGATCGTTCGTAGCCTAGCTTACACGTTACTTAGACAGCTGAGTTCTGCCCTTCAGGCTGTGACCAGGAGAATTTTTTGTCTCTGAATCGTATAACATGCATGCATAGGGTTAGATTGTACATTTGAAAAAGCAGATTCCTCTGTATTCCGTAATCTATTTGTCAAATGAATTTATGATGTTAAACGTAGAAGTATGCAGGGCGCACGAGAGAAGTAAATGAAGCGGAACCGATTTTCGGAATTGATGTTCAGCCAGTTTGTCAATTTGAGGAATAGGTACCAGATTACTCGACTAGTGATGCAGCTCGCTCATGAACTCTTTGCACTTGGCAATAATAGCCATCAGTGGCTTCTTTGTGTAGCTTAATTTTAGCTGCTCTGAACAACAGTGTTTTTTGTCCAGGCCTTGTTTATGCAATTTATAATCCAGCTCTCCGTCAAGCCTTGAACCTAGTTGGTAGGGTGAGAACGTTTTTTCAGAGAGGAGAATACTCAAGTTGGGTTAGTGGAACAGTGGAACATTACCATTAGGGTAGATTGTAAAGTATCTTGTTGAATGGTACCCACTTAAGTTGGGATATTTTTGTCTCCTGTCAACCATGTTGTTTCAAAGAAGCCAGAGACGATGATTCACACCAAATAAGCGTCCTGCACTCTTGGCTTCACAACAGCTTAGGTATCTAAATTCATGTGATCTGCTCGAAGCAACCGCCTTTGAGCGAGGGGGGAGATGACATTTTCACAGGATTTAATGCCCGAAGCTACAGAATCTCGATTCTCTCTCTCTCTGTCTTGCGAGGTCTTTTCAGAACTCAGAACTGTGTTGTTGAATGGGCCGAGTTGAGCATAAAGCTTCATGGCAAGTGAGCAAAGCTTGAAATCTTGCAGACAACATACAATAGTCGTTCTTCGAGGATTGTTTTGTTGCCGTGTTCCGCCAAACACCGGTTCAAGTCAGCTGCGATCGGCAGTAATAAGCAAGAAAATTCGGGGGTTTTGAATCTGCGTGTTACATCAGAATCTAAAGAATTTGACCACCGTACTATTGACAGTTTCCGCGTAAAGCTTCTCGTCAAAAGCCGGTCAGTTGTCAATCATGGCAATGGGTCCAATGATAATCTACGTCATCCAGGTCCTTTGCGTCGTGGAATTTGTAAGTATTGGGTTTTATACAGAAAGTTTTATACGTAGATAATTCATTCCTTCATTCGTCACAAGATTGTAATGTGTTTGATTGTTTACTTGCAGCTGGGTGCCCTGGTCGAGTTCATTCAGACGGCGGTAACCCTTCATCACATTTCTTATGTTTTCATCACGGCCAAATCCCTTCAGAAGCTTGTTGCGGCAGCGAGTAAGAACGAGACGACTGCTGAAGTAACTGCTAACAAGATATCTGTGGACGATGTCGGAACTTTGGCAATTAAAATGTTCTACTTCATAATGTGTAAGTTGGGGCTTTAAACTCTCACAGTTTTCAGTCAATTTGGCTGTTTTGCTTATATTGTACTTGGGCTTCTTTGCAGTATTCTTCATCATCGAAATGGTGCTGGCTGTGTATCTGTTTAGAGGAATCCAAAAGGTTAGTTAATCGAAGGAACTGGCTCTTAATTTTGATGGAATCATTTGAGACTTACTTGGTTCTTTTTTATTGCAGAAAGACCCTCAGATGCTAAAAATTTGGCTAATCATGGGTACTATCTACACGGTGCTTTATGTTACTGATTTCATTTCGTCCATCCATGTCGTGGCGGTCTTGGATGACCTAACACTGGGCTTCGGGATATTGACCAAGATTCCGCTACTGGTTCTTGTGTACATGTACTACAAGTCAATTCCCAACCACCCGGGAGCAGCAGTATTGGTGAACGAGCTATAATCTTTGACAATTGATATTCACGTTTGATTTTTCTTAAACTAATGCCTTCACGAGAAACAGCTATTATATTAAGTTCAAAGTTTTTGTAGGATGTAAGGGATCCGTATAGATCTGAATGGCTAAACTGAAGTCTGATTTTTGTTAATAGATATAGATCTACTTTTGGAGTTAGTTTACAGCCTAGGAGCTCCTCTGGTCTGTTAGGCTAAATGCTGCTAGTGCTAGATCGTTTATTTACAGTACTTTAAACTAGGAACGTTTTTATTAGCTTGCCATTCAGATACACCAACTAGTACATAATATTTTTCCTCGAAACCAGCTTTGTCTATAGTCTGTAGTCTGTAAGCATGCAGATTGAACAATTTTTCATCAAAACTATTCGTTTGTAAAACTTTGTATCGAATTAACCGGAACAGAATTATTCAAGGCTAAACTATTTTTGCTATATATAATATGTAATGTTTAACCGGATTTATAACGTATAACATAACTGAGAATGTAAGTGTACGTGTCAATTTGAACTTTGTAGACTGTAGAACTATAAAGCAGGTATAAAGATCTATTTATACTCCTATTTGGGCTTTTTAAATGACTGGAAGAGAAAAAAATAATGTCGAGACCCTTGACCCGACGAGTAATTAACCAATGCAATGCAAATACTAAATGCAACATGCGAAACGTTTACTGTCTACCGCTGTCTTAAAGACACCGCTCCCAAGGCTTCCTCCTTCGTGATTGACGATACGACTGAAGTCTGAAACGAAAGAGTATATGTCTCATCAGAAGGTTTCAGGGTTGTTTGAAGACATTTTATAATGTTTGGCTTGCCTTTTTGGAGTTTGAAAACTTGACATGGAGAAAAGCAGATCCGATTTCGGCTAATTCTGATCGGAAGGTGGTGCAGATTAACTGCTTTTCATTACGGATTGTATGGCAGATGAGCGTGTTTAGGATGTCCCTGTTAGGCTTGTCGAGGGCAGCATCAACTTCATCGAAGATCAGGAACGGAACTGGACGTATTTTTTGCAGGGCTAGAATCATCGCGAGAGATATCATAGATCTTTGTCCACCGGATAACTCCGTTAAAGACCATGATTCGCCATCTGATCCAGATATGATGAACTTCGCGCCGTTTATCCTGCCATTCACGAGCTGTTCCTGAAGAGCCGACGACTGCAATCCGAAGCAATAGTTAGTTATTTCAGTCTAATACAATTATAAATTAAAGCAGTCTAAGGCTATAATTCATAATACAACTGCAGAGTTGTTGTAGGTCTTACATTTTGCAACGACAACAGGCTGAATTCTTCTCCATTCGCAGAAATCAAGAGTATACGAATCTCCCTGTCAGAGTTAATAGTTCGATAGATGTTCCTCATTTCAGTTTCAAGGCGAGATAAAAAGGCTATCAGCATGAGCGGCAATTTTGCTCGTACAAGCCTCACAAGCTCTCGGCCAAAGTCATGTCTACCAAGGGACAAGGGATCACCATAGTTAAAACTTAAAACACGCTACATCACATCACATAATCGATAGCAACACAAGCATTCAACTTACTCATCTTCCAACACTTTGATGTGATTAACTTCTTCCTGATAACTTTCGATTTGATCTTCGGTAATCAGCACAGCGCATTTCTGGCCCATTTTCCTCATTTCAGCTACAATCTTCCGGTACTGCTCATATAGTTCAGTATCAGATAATTGAATGAACGATGAAACAACGTCCTCTTTCCATGATTCTTTGAAAGTTTCCAGAAGATTAGCCTCCAACATTGAAATTTCGATTTCCAATGTTTGCATTCTTGCGTCTGATGCTGTGGAGACGTGCTGGGACAAAAGCCGCTGATGGTCGTTCAGACGGGATTTTTGCAGCTCCACTATTTGCAGCAATCGGGTGATACGACTGATTTCCTCTCGATTCCGGGTTAGTTCGGTTTCATAAAGGCGCATATCGCTGGTGATAGAAGCAAGAAGATCCCGTTTTGCTTCAATTTCAAGTTCCAGTTGATCTCTACCCTGAGACTGAGACAAAAGGTTCTCATCATCAACGTCATAATCTTCTTCTATAATTGTTGCTCTCAATATTTCTAGCTCGGATAGCTTATGTGCTGCGGCCTTCTGCAGTTCTGACGTATCTTCAGCTTGATTCGTCCTAATTTCGTCGTAAAGGTTTAAACTGCTATGATTTAGCTCTTCGACTTGAAGGCAAGCTTCATGAAGCAACCCTCGTAACTCCAAAAAGTGATTCAAAGAACTTTTTGCTTCCAGTTCCCATCCCAGAATGGCCTCTTCTTGTTTTTCAAGGCAGATGACTTCCATTTCTTGGCACAAGAGTTCCTTTCTACCGTGATTCAGACGATAGATGTTCAGATTCACACTTGACTGTGCCGTAGCTTCTTTTTTCATTAATGTTTCCAACACCTTCCGCTTGTCTTGCAGTTCTTTGACCAAACTCTTCCAAGTATAACGAGTATCTTCTTCAGAAAAGTAAGTTTCCCGGAATTGAAGGTAGAGTTCCTGAACTTGTCCAGCTCCAGGGGTAACACAATGGAATAGCGGGCCTGTAGTGAAAAATTGCACGCCTTTATGAGTAGCACAGACGATGTTCTTCCTCATCATCTGGAAATCAACAGTCAGTTCTGCAACTTGGCTGGATTTCTTGCATAAGGCAACATTAGGGCACAGCCGCATGACTATTTCTTTGATGAAATGTTTCAGTTTTGCGGGACAGTCAGACGTTACACGACAATTTTCTTCCAGAGGATGCTGCACGTTGTCGTATTCACCAAGGCCCTCGGTAGATTCATCGTCAGCCTCCAGTGCTTCCAAGCACACGAACTCAACGGATGGCGCATTCGCAAATTTTGCACAGTTTTGAATTTGCAGCATAGTCTCAACATCTTCAACGATTAAACAGAACATTTTTCGTCCTAGCGCATTTTCAACAGCTGCTGCCATTTGCTTCTCGAAGTCGATAAAGTCTATTACGAACCCGTAGCATTTATCTTCAAAGCCATCTGATGTCTTTTGCAGATGATCGATTACTTCCAGTATTTGTTTAACCAGTCCAGCATCAATGCCACAGGCTTCCTGCAACTGAAGGTAACATTGCCTGGATTTCTCCTCAGCAGTGAGCAAGTCTGCTTTACATTCGTCGCACTGGATTTCCAAGGTTCTGATTTCGTTTTCTACACCATTGACATCAGAATGGGCAATCGAACGAGCTTTAATTGCTTCTTTGATGGCATTCTTGTAATTCTCAACATCCTGCAGTTTCGAGAGTAGACTCTTTTTCTCCAAGTGTAAGCTGGTCTTCAACCTGCTGGATTCTAGTTCCAGCCAACCATACATCCTTTTTTCTTCTCTCAGAATCTTCTGATCGCATACTGTAGCAGCTGATTTCAACGCTTCGTGCAGCTCTTCTGAAGTTGAAGTTCGAGACTTGCATCGTTTAACTTGTTGCTTATACTCAAGTTCAACACAATCCCTCGTCGGTTTCGACGTCAGCAAATCCAAGTAATCTTTTCGGACTTTCTTGTACTCCACATCAGCAGATGTAAGCTTGTTTCGGTAGCCGCATTGTTCATTGACTTTCAGAACGCAGACTTTTTGCTGTAAATCCGAGATGATTTCCTTGTAAGTCTGCATGTCTAGAAATCTTTCATGGTTTTGTTTCTCCAAGGACTCTTCCTTCACTCGTCTCAGTTTCAGCTCATACGACAACTCCTTAGCCTCTTTCTCCAGACGGGCCATTTCTCTTTCATCTTCTGCGTTTAGACTTGTCCGTGGAGCCGCTGCCGCTTCTTTTTCCGCTTGAAGTTGGTCATGTTGGCTTCTCAGTCGTTCCAACTTTTCTCGTTCCACTTCAGTCTTCCTGACGAAACGAATGTAATCTATGGCTTTTCTTTGGTCGTCTTTTACTTTGTGCTGCTCCCGCTGTCCTCGAGATTCGTTGACAAAATTGAGCATAGACTGAACTTCTTCGGCTTCCGTGGCAGAGCGCTGTAAGCTGTAGCGAAACTGGTCCAAACTCTTGGTGAGTTCTTCAGCGCGGGTCCTAAGCACCACAGCTCCACTGAGATCTTCGAAATGCTTGAGCAATTCCACTGGCTTTGAGTTAGAAATTCCAGCAACTTGACCTTGTTTGACCACAAAATCCTTCCATCTTATGCCTAGAGCTACCAAGTCCTTCATTGCTGCAGGCTTGTTATCAATCTTCAAAGTGACTTTGTTCTTCACAAACTCTCGTCTGATAACCAGTTCTCTACCGCCAGCCTATAATAAATGTATACAATCATTAGCCATCAGCCCACTTCCTTCCACATTGTTCGAGTTTCCTTTACGACGAAACGGGCAACTGACCTGGTTGTTATCGAAAACTTGTAGGAAAACTTCAACATACGTCGGGTTGTTTCTCGAGCCCTTGTATTCGTAATAGCAACGTAACCTTTCGAGATCCTCCGATTTGTAAGGAATCATGTCACCACACAAAGCGAATTCCAGTGCTACAAAACCATATGTTTCTTAAGACCAGGATTTCAAAGACCGTTGGACTTTCATCAGAAAACGCTTACCAGTAACAACTGAACTCTTTCCAGCTCCATTCTCTCCAACTGTGGAACGAAACGAACCGCATTGATTGCTATTTGGGATATTTCATATTTTCAAGAGACTTGAATTTGTATGAGAGCTACTTACCGAGAACGTTGATGCCTTCCCCAAATTCGATTTCAGTCTCTCGTCTAAAACTCCGAAAAGCGCAAACTTTCAACTGAAAGATACAAATGCTGGATTAGCTTCAATGTTTGAAGAGCTTGGAGAAAAATCGTGAATAACTTTTGCTTACAGACTTTAATTGCACTGTATTACGCGCCATGACTTAGTAGTTTTTGGGTTTTCACCCTCAAAATTACACAACTTTTTTCTATTTTCACCCTCGTAAAAGTAAAGGTTTTGAAACTTCGTATTTCGATGGTTTTTCGATGAAAAACCGCACTTTTCTCAACCTCAACCGCAATAAAATCTGAATTTCATCTAACGAAAATTTGTTCCTTGAAGGTCGGACGAATGAATCTGGATCTCGATCTCAACCGCCAATTGCTAAACTCCCGCGTTTTTGCGCGTTTGTCGAGCCATCTACAACTCACTGCAAGAGTTACTGCGGTTTGATCCTGTGTGTGGAATCCTCCGTGACTTGAGCATGTGATCATGGAGCTAATGCAAAATGGCGATTGTTTGGATTTCAGATAAAATTATCTTTATTACAGGAAACAATGGTCTTATTGTGCGCTTGACTGTCATTTCGTGAGGGTTTTCATGTTATGGGAAACATTGCCTTTTGAGATTTATCAGTAAGTAGTTAAGCCGACTGTTAAGTTACGTCGGCGAATGAAAACAGTCTACAAAACAGTTAAATACCTTACAGACGAGTACATTTTACAAATTCATAATACAAAGGGGAAACACAGCATGTAATGAACCGGCAGGCAGCACTTGCAATTACCGACAATAAATAACAGTTATCGGGTATATTTATGTATGGAACATCCGCTGATGGATTTAGTCGTGAGCAACAAAGGGTTTACCAAAAACCAAGCTGGTAGGACCAATTATTTTACAGCGTCGTCGGTCGACCAGGATTCGTAGGGTGGTTCCAGGAAAGTCACTGAAGCTGGTGTCCGCACCCTTGAAGATCCTTCTCCATCAGTTTCGTCCTAAGGAGTCACAAAGATTATTACTAGTTGTAGAAATTGTTAAAACGCGGGTTCGTGCAGTGGAAGGGCTTGAAGAATACCTCTGATAGATATCTGTCCATAGACCGACTACGGTTCTTGAGCCGTCGAGCCCTTCGGCTAATGTAACGTTCTGAGGAAGCTGCTCTTGGTGGTGGTTGACTCGCAAACAGTGGATGAGGTCTCTGCGACAACAAAATCAGAAATTAAATTTGAGCTGAAAGGTCATGTCTCTTTCTTTTCATTCGTGATATTGACAGTACCCGATGAAGAGGATCCAGATCTTCCTTAAGGTCTTCAAAACTACTTGAATTTGCTCTCTTGAGCCTCCGATCTCCCTTCTTCTTCTTTTCCTCTTCAATTAGAGTTCGACATCCAGGCTAAAATATTATTCACCCAGTTAGACCACCCCTGCTGTCATTCAAGTTGCTTAGAGTTGGATAGCGATTTACCTGGAAGGCTTGACCGATGATGGCCACGATGCCATCTTTTTCGTGTCTTAACTGCTCTTGTTCTTTTTCTATTCTCTTGTTTCTGTACCTTCTCCAAGAGTCCTGAATGAAAATCGTTGCATACAATTTGCCAACACCGACATCGTCTTTAACTGTATAGAAAGAAGATAATGAACACGGATTTCATAGATGGATATGTGATGCATGTTGACAGTATCTTACTCCCAGGTGGCGGTACGCATTGATTGAGCATTTCTTCATCAATATCCTTCCAAACCTTTCTGATTTCCACTCGTAGTTCTTCATTAGCTTCATCAATATTGCCTTCAATTTTTATGCCTAGTGCAGTTCGAACAACAGCAAAAAGAGTTGCGTTGAAGTTGACTGTTCCATCGCTGTTGAGCGGCATATTCATTGCGACTAGTCTCTGCAATGAATAGAAAAAGTTAGGAATTTAGAAAAGTACTGATATAGAAAAGGTTCAAAGTTAATCAAGACTTTTTACCTTGCAAGCAACTCTGTAAGGACACAACTTTCCCCAGCCCAACGGGGGTGAAATCTTTCTCATTAGCGTTACGACGTCCAGATGTTTGATCTTTCCAGTCGCATCTGGATCATATTCTGACCACAGTTGGATAAATTCGCCCAAGTGATGAGCACCAAGAATTGACCAATCCCGAGTAAGGTAGTCAAAGTTGTCCATGATGACAGCTACGAATAAGTTGAGGATCTACAATCAAAACAATCAGAATGGATCAAGGTTATGTCACATGACAATGATCTATCTTATAATATACATGACGAAGACTCACCAAAAACGAACACAAGAAAAAGAACGAAACGAAGTACACATATGCGACATCATTGCCGCACGTCACAGGTAGACCAGTTTCAGGATTGAGTTCTGGAGGTATCATTTTGCCATCATTATCCATAATTTCTTCACATTTCACATCAGCCTTGTTCACACATGACATCATAATTTCCTGCCAAGCTTCTCCGGTGGCACATCGGAAAAGCAGTAACGTAGCAGCAGCAAAACTTTGGAAGTTATTCCCTCGATGTATTTCAGTGTCACTATCAAGTTTAATCTTTCCAAACATCTGAAACAGGATAAAAAATTCATGAATTACATCAGCGTTCTGGGACCGTCTGAAAAACCATATATCACTTACCTGCATGCCAACAACAGCATAAATGAAAAAGAGGAGCATAATCAGCAATACGACGTAAGGCAACGCAAGTAAAGATTTCATGAACGTCCACAGAAGGGTTCGAATGCCCTCGCTTCTGTTCAACAGCTTGACTAATCGGGCGACACGGAAAAGTCTGAAGAAACTGATGGAAATAAAGCTGTCTTCTGACTCGCTTTTGGGCTGTAAACACACACAAAGCACATTTTAAATCAATCGGCATCGGTTCGGTACGGATGCATAAATATTGTACTAACCGTGTCATCTGATAAGGCGATATCAATAAAACTTCCCACCACAATGATAAAATCAAAAGTGTTCCATCCATCCTTGAAGTAGACTTTTGGGCCGAAAGCCAAAAGTTTCAAAATACATTCACCGGCAAACAGAAAAGAAAACACCACGTTGACGACGTCGAGGAAACCCGTGTAGCTGTCCGGTTGATTATGGAATTTCATAGCCATTGTCACCGTATTCAAGATAATCAGTATAAATATAAAGTATTCGAAGGGTTGAGACGTGACAAATGACCAAATCTTATACTGGAATGGGTTTGACGGGATGAAATAGCGAACGGGCTTTGCATTCATTGCAAAACCAATGCAATTTCTCTGTAAAGCAAGATGTGCCAATTGTACTCTCGTACGTTTGATTAAGGGCGATCTGAACTGATTCAAGTTACCTGATTCTTATCCAGGTCACAGTGCTCATATTCCTTTTCACCTTCATCCTGGAAAGTGACTATGACAAAACCTACGAATATGTTCACCATGAAGAACGCAATGATGATCAAGTACGTAATGTAGAAGACGGCAACAGAAACACGGTAGTTATGTATTGGTCCTTGGTCCTCAGCGTGGGAATCAATTGATAAGTACAGCATTCTGAAATGCATTAATTTCATTTTACAGGAGCTTCATTCAGACGGTAAATGCATTAATGTCATTAACTTACTGGGGCCACCCTTCGAAAGTTGAAACGACAAACAGATTCACCATCCCCTTGGACACAGAATCAAAGTTGAAGTTGTTATTCACAAATTCCCGTTCAGCCAGCATAGGCCGTAATTGATCTCCATCTTTGTACGTTATATAATGTCCCCTGCAAAAGGCAATGCGTGCTATCAATTTTGCTTGATGATCATGTACTCGGATATTATTATTTGACGCTTACTGGCAAGTTTCCACAGTATGTTTTGACTTATCGTTGCAAGACTGTAGCTTCCCCTGTGACACAAAAATCACTTTACAGCTCACAGTCATTCCAATATTCATGAACCAAAAGGGGTTATTGATTACCTTGAATAGCTGAACTCCCATTGCCGCGAACATGAACTGAATAAGGGCAGTGACAACGACAATATTTCCTATGGTTTTGATGGACACTATTGTACATTGAACCACACGCTGCAAGGAATTTCAGAACATGATAGAAGTAATTCATAAAATACTGAAGGTTAGGAGTCGAATTTTCAATACCTTCAACCCGGGTGCCCTGTTGATAGCACGAAGTGGCCTCAGTACACGACACACTCGAAGAATTTTAACAGTTGAAATAGCTCCAGAACTGTAAACAAGTAGATCGCACCTTA
Source organism: Sphaeridia pumilis (assembly GCA_034698345.1). Classification (NCBI taxonomy): domain Eukaryota; kingdom Metazoa; phylum Arthropoda; class Collembola; order Symphypleona; family Sminthurididae; genus Sphaeridia; species Sphaeridia pumilis. Next base: position 13,555 of record JAQGBJ010002226.1, read on the forward strand.
GGTCCAGAATATAGCTGAAAGCCGCTGAAGAAACAAACTTTTTACCTGAAGAAGAAGGACACTAGAGATACTGATACTACAAGTATATCTAGAAGATTTGCTGGTGATCGACAGAAAGATCCAGGATGAAGTATTAGTCCAAATGATATCATCTTCAGCGTTATCTCAACCGTGAAAATGGCGGTGAAGAAGGCGTCAAACTTGTTCAAAATCTGAAAAAAACACTTTCATCAAAGTCTGACCGTGCTTCGTGATATCTGAGGACTTGTGCAATATCTTACCTGGTTTCTAGGGGAATCTTCGTACAATGGATCCTCAGCTCCTAAGGACGCCGAAGACACAAGAATACACACTAAGATAATATTACCAAAAGTTGGGGTGTTGATAAACCAATAGCACCAAAGTCGGATTCTGAAAATTAAACCATCATAAACTGCCTTGAAAAAATTGAAATTGCAGAAATGATCTATTAATTACGGATTAGTATTGGAGAAAATGAAGAAGCTTGTGGCTTCCGGTAACGGGTCTTTTTCATCGACGCCGTCCTTCGATTCTTCTGCTTTCGGGCCAGTCTCTTGGTTTTCTGGTTCCTGACCTTGAGCTGCAGCCTCTTCTATTGCTTGGACTTCCACGACCACTTGTTCTTCTTCCATATATTCAAGTTCTTCAGGATCTTTCTCTTCATCAAGCTTTTCACTGCCTTCTTCAATCATTGACAGGGACTTTCCCTCCATTTCGTCCATTTCCAGCTGATCTTGATCATATCCATCCTTGAAAAACAATTCATAGATCATTACAGAAACTGGATAGAAGCTGAAGTCATGGAATAAGAATAATCAAGTCCGTTTACCTCTGGCGGTGGCTCTTCCTCGTCTTTTTCAATGTTCGGAGCATCTCCGCACTCCAATGAGTCGACAGCGATAGCCAAGAACACGTTTAGGAGGATATCTAGAAATTAAACGTTATAGACAGTTATTTCTTGATCCACAGTACCCGAGATATTCATTGTTTTTGCCCCGAAATCTCCCAAGCGATTCCAACTGTCGCATCATTCCGAGTCAGGTTAGCGCCCAATGACATTTTCCTGTATTTTGCTAGAATCGAGCAAATATTTTTATACCCTGTGTTGTAACTTACAGTTGCCAGAAATGAACAGAATGAGGAAGTAGAATGCCGCAACCAATCCTAAATGACCAACTCCGCCGAAAGCCAAGATCCCAGAATACATCACTTCGTTCCAATCCTCACCGGTTAAGATCTGCAAATCCAACAATTTCTCGTTAATTTCATCAATATCTACTACTGCCCAGCATTCCTTATGCATACTATACATGGATCACATAGAAAGATACAATAGTTATACAAAAAGCATACCTGAAATACTGTGAGCATACTTTGCGAAAAAGAATCGAAATTTTGTCGGGGTTTTTCAACAGTAGGATCGATCGCTTCAAACTTCCCACCGAACAACTGCATCCCAAGCAAGGCGAAAATAACGATGAACAGAAAAAGTAGAAGCAGCAAAGAGGCGATAGCCTGAATAGAACTTATAAGCGACGCTACCAAGCTTGACAATGACGTCCAGTATCTACCAGATGCATAAAATGACAGGAAACCATCAAAACAATTTCAACAACGGCACATCGTAACATGCCTGATTAAGATATTTCTACTACTCACTTTGTGACTTTGAAAACCCTTAAAAGCCGAACGCACCGCAGCACGGATAAACCGATTGGTGGCATAATATTTTGCTTGATCAGAATCAATTCCGCTATACTGCTTATCACCACGAAGCAATCGAACCGATTGAAGAGCGAATCAAAGTATTTCTGTGAAAAGATACATCAACATCCATCAGTCACAAATTGTTTGCTTTAGTACTAAATGCGATTCCGTTAGACACATTTAGACGTTTTCTTCTTACCTCAAATCCCAAACAGTACAGCTTTACAAACAACTCCACCGTAAAAAGGGCAATAAAAAACTTGTTTACATTCTCTGAAACGGCAACATGTGCAAGTTAGCTCAAATATTTTCTTTTGCCATAAAATATTTCGACCCCCAGCAGAGGCATCAACATACCTTGAAACTTATCCAACCATGCTGGCTGGTTATAATGCTCCGTACATAAAACGCACGTATTGACGAACACGAGTATTATAATCAACCAATAGAAGGCTTGTGACTTTATAATTACTCTCATTTTCTTCCGTGCTCGAGTATTCAACCTGCGCAATAAATGAGATATTGGGTCATTATTCATCATTTTTTCTTTTCGATTAACGCACGTGGTATCGACTGACCTATCAAACTTTTGATATTTCTCCTGGAACCATGTCAATTCCACCGGTTCTGCATCATCTTCTACTATTGGAATGGTTGTTTCAGGCTTTGGAGGCGCTCCCTCTAGAAACATGACCAGACCAGATGGCTATTGAATGCGTACACTAATTTGCAGACCTTCAAGCATGATTAGAACTCCACTAACCCTCGTCTTGAACTTGCTCCGCTTTTGTTATCCAGTCCAAATACCCCATCAAGTCTTCATTAATTAAAGCTTGTTGTCTTTCTTTTTGGAATTCAATGCGCGCCTTGGCTTTGTCGCCCTCTTTGGAAAATTCTCTACAGATGGTAATAATGAAATCAAAACTCATAGTAATGAATGCATAAGAACGAAAGCTGAACTCGTTTCCTCTATTTCGCAACTTCACATACCCAGTAAGAACACCAAGAATCAGATTCATGACGAAGAAAGCCCCTAGAACGACCATGGAAGTAAAGTAAACCCAGTGAAAGTGTCCATCCAACGCGTCTTCAATCTGTACAAAGAACATGAACAAACATTTAATGATCATGACAGCTGACAAACTTAACATCTGAGGGGCAATTACGACACACATACATTATACAAAGTCTGGGTCCACCCCTCCAGAGTGATGCACTGAAAGACGGTGAGCATTGCGAGACCAAAATTATCAAAATTGATTATGCCGAAATTAGGTCCCTCCCAGCCGACTGTACAATTAAAGAAATCTTCTTCACAGTGGAACCTTCCGCCACATGGCACTGGGTCGTCCATAAGTTCTCCTGTGAATAAAAATTAGCCACATATGATAGCTCGCAATTCTCAAAGTCACATTAAGACACCCCTCCTCATTCATGTCTTTCTTCACACACATACACATAGGCGCAAAAAACTTGGCAATATTTTTTTGTTTAAAAGCATATGACTGAAAGATTGAACCTATAATTTTCAGCCTCAGTCAGTCAGTCACCAACTTTTTACAAAGTACACAGAAGAAATGTACAGCCGAGTTCTTAAATAAGACACACCGAAAACCACCACCTTCAAAAAGATACTTGGCTATTGTTCATCAATGAGGAATTTACCTGTCAATACATGAACACATGTGGAGTGCATAACACCGGAAAAGAGCTCAAGCCCGATAATAGCGTAAATCACAATAACGAACAGAACAAGGAGAGCAATCTGTGCCAATGGAATCATTGCTTTGATGATGGAATTCATCACAATCTGCAAACCTGCCAAAAAGAAAAGACATCCGTTGCGTTAGCTCATGTTTCGTTGAAAAGATTCCATAAACACTAAACACACATTTCAGACATTGAAAACCAAACATTGTGTCACATGCAAACACACACTTCTATCCCATCTAACAATACTGTTACTAAATATGTTACTTGGGACACCGGAAACGAGCCTCAGGGGTCGCAGCACTCTGAATGCCCGCAGAGCTTTAACATCGAACCCTTCGATCTGAACAACCGCCAGGGCCGCACTAATTAATCTGCAATTGATCAGCAATAATCGTTACTTCGTAAATGCCTCTTGGTCATTTTCGACTCTTAATTGATGCATTTTTCGTGAATCAAAAACGTACCCAATGCAAACTATAGTAAAATCCAGTATGTTCCACATATTGCGAAGATATGCTCCATCGTGCATTACAAAACCGTACGCTATAATTTTCATGAAACACTCGGCGGTGAAAATAACTGT
>JAQGBJ010002227.1:0-17569 GCA_034698345.1 Sphaeridia pumilis
GAATTGTCAGCATCTTCCAACCATTTCTGCAATAGTGGTTTCAGCTTGCACATGTTCTTGAAGGACAAGTTGAGAGCCTCGAAGCGGGAAATGGTCGTTTGAGAGAAGTCGTTTCCGTACAATTTACCCATTGCAAGTCCTACATCACCTTGAGTGAAACCTGTGTGACAGAGCAAAGTTCGGTATTAGCTTCATGACCCCAAGTATATCCAACAGAATCTTTAATTAAGCAGCAAAGTAAGGCTTGATCCTAACCATTTGCTTGTAATGAATGTAATTTACGTACCTAATTTGATCCTTCGCTGCTTGAACGTCTTGGCAAACTGCTCCAATTCTTCCAAATCCGTCGTTTCATCAATAGCTGGTTCTACAAGCAGTCTCGGTGTATTCGAAGACTTGATATGGTGTGTGATGGTTTGAGGTGGAGATTGCGGCGGAGAAGGTGGCGACAGATTCCTCTGTGATTGTAACTGCGTTTGCCCTGCATTTTGCCCCGAGTGGTGCCGTTCATGGTGATGTCCAAGGCCCAGCCCGTGGTGGTGGCCGTGGTGCCCATGGTGTCCGTGAGGCGGTCCTCCAGCCTGCTGAGACTTTTGAAGGTGCTGTTGCAGCGATTGGGCTACTTGAGCTGCTGCTTGCAGTGCCTAGAAACAAAATTACACGATTCCTCATTCATAGCACTTCATCCCTGTCCAGCATTTTTGAAATAACAAACATAGCTAAAATCTTACCGGATTCTGTAGGTAAAACTGAGCTTGAGGTGGCAACTGACCCGCTGTGCCCGCACTGGCTGCTTGACCAAACATGACTAACTGCTGTAGGGTTTGCTGGATCGTTTGCTGCTGTTGCTGAAGTTGCTGTTGTAACACCTGGTAAAACCAGAAAAATCATTAGCCTCCACCATTTCAATTTCATTTTCCAACATCAACTTTTAACCAAACGCCAACCTACCTGCAACTCCTGAGCTCCAAGAGACGCTGCATTAGCAAACTGATTCTGCAAGTACAACTGCTGACTTGACGCACTAAGACTCATGAGCTGAAACACAAAGAAACATTCTCATTACATACTACTGCTCAAATTCCATCAAAACAAACCACTTTACATGCAGTTGAACATGCTCAAATTACACATTCCTCTACCAACTGTCACCAAATCAAATGGAAAATTCACAAACGCTGCCTTCTTTTTACTTACCTGATTCAATGACAACTGGCCGGCCTGAATCGCTGCCAACGTCGCTTGAACCTGTGCCGCCGAAGGCGTCAATCCCTGCGACCCCATCAAATCATGACCGTTGAGATGAGGTCCTCCTCCTCCTGCCCGGCCGCCACCACCCAGCAGACTATTTTTCCCGGGTAAAATGGAAGCTGTCGTGTTGTTATTGTTATGGTGAGCACTGGCGGAGAGCCGGTCGTTGGACAAATTGAGCGCCCCAACCCTGTCAGAGTCCATGGAATCGCCATCGTCCCCCAGTTCACTTCCTGACCTTTCTTCATCCTCACTCAGAATCAGGTCACCATTAAGTCCATTATCTGTCGGTTTCATAACAATTACCAAATTAGAACCCAAATTCACAAATTTTTCACCCTGAATTCCATGCATTTTTGCTGCCAATCAGTCACAGCAGAATACAGAACGTAGAATATGACACATGCACATTTTCATCCTCCCCACTTCAAACCGTTTTCTCTCCCGCGCTCTCTTTTCAAATCTCGCATCATCCTCCTCATATCGATGGTTACTGCTCATCATCTCCTCCCTCAATGGTTTTTCTCTCTAAACTCGCCATTAGTATTCCATATCGCAGACCACGCGCTTCGCTCCGTTGGTCAGTCAGTGGCGACCCTTTCGGGTCGTTCGATTTATATGCAAGATGCATGTAAAACACGTCGATTAAAATACGAATATTCTGTACAGCAGCCTCATTGCTTATGCTACAGTCCCGAAAGCGTCTATGGGAGTCGACGTGAGCTGAATGGTCAAAGGGGGAACCAGGCCCCGCCAACGGCTATCCATCTTATTCAACAAGAAGGCCAATTCGAAAACGTTAGCCTGGAATCATGCATAATGGCCGAATTTTCCTCTTAAAGACATGTCAAGCTATATACCCTTGGCAAGATGCATTGGCGGCGAATTGCAGCCTTCAATACTTAATCCTGTATTCCAGGATTATGCGGACGGTCAGCGAACGCTTTCGTCCATTAATGTCTCCCGCCGGACCTCCGAATTCTTGGGTTCGTTTTATTGCCTTCGAAGCTGAGACCCGCATGATCAATATTCACAGGGCATTTTAAGCAAATTCGGCCATTCGACTCGGACCAAGTACCTCTTGAGGAGGATTGGACGACACAATCGAAGGATTCAATTCGATGCGGATTCACCTCTGGTCTCCAGAACGGTCTCATCTTGCTTTGAAAATAATGTATCGACTTGCAGTGGATTAAATCGCGCTTATCTGGCGATGGACTTGGTGGTGGCCGGATGAATTTCCATTATTATTAACCCTTTTCGGAAGGAGCGCCGCGGAAAGCAATCGTCCATGACTATGGGCGACATCAAGATTACTCGGATTTCCCCTTTGCTCTCCTCCTTTCCATCTACAATTCATCCGATTACTTTCTCCTCCTGAGGCGAGTCAAAGTCTTTTTCCCTGTCATCTTAAAAGGGCATTTATTTCCCTGCCCAGTAGCCTCAAACGCTCAAGTTCCAGAGAAAGAACAAGAAGAAACGCTTTTAACTTGCTAAATAGAGAAAAGGCAATGTGTGAAAGTGCTTTTTCAGCCTTGAGCAAGACGGGTGGGACTTGGACTTTTAAAAAGTTGACCACCGAATCCGTGACATTCCAAAGCTCGGAATAGGAAGACTTGGAAGAGTCTGCGATATTACCAATAGCGCCCTTCGATGGTATAATGAAAGAGGGATGAGATTTGAGTAAAATTGCTCATATCCAGTTAATGGTATGGAAAGTAGTGGTGAGTTCCTATGGACAAAGCTTTAATCGGTTTCCGAGAGAGCGACCCAATCGGAACAAGCACCAACAAAACAACAAGGCGACGCGAATGCCCGGGCATTTCCAAGTAATGTCCAGATGCTGCTTCTCCAGGACTGGACGACGGCACGTTCATGCTTTGCATACCTTATTATCCTTAATATCGATTCACGTTATTTTCTTTTCTCTCTCTCTCAACGACTTTCTCCTCCTTCTTTCTTGATCCTCTTATCTTTGCCTTGCTGAATACATTTCCGACTTGGAACATTGGGGAGGTTCTGGACTCTTGGACGTATCGTTATCTGGTTTGAAATGAGAGGGAAATGGGCTTTTCCTAATGGTTTTATCCCTGACCACGAGCCACATACAAGATGGAGCTTTTGGAGCTATAACAAGGAGGACATTGTCGTTGTCGTGTATGGAAACGAGATACCGGCATTACTTATTTACCCAGGCGCCATTAGCATCCAGCGAAATCTTGCAAGAGGTAACGAGATTCAACAGTAAGCTTTTCTTCCAGTCGCTATAAAGTCGCTGAATCTGTCTCTAAGAGCAGCAAAAATGGAGACGGTGATGCATTAATTGAAATTAAGTTGAGATGAATCCCAGTTGCAGAATATTAATGCAGGAGGTATCAACCTGGAAGCTCCTGGATTTCTCCAGCCTCCGGAGTTGACAGAACATAGCTTTTCGTTTGATGGCGCTTAAATCCAAACTTGATTAATTTCAATCCGAGGTAAGCAGGATAATTTATCTCGGGCAGTTCCGTAATAAAATGAAGTTACATTTATATATATAGAGCTCCTGCTCCTCAGGTCAGGGATTTCGGATGTGGTCAAACGCTTAAGGCCGTTTAACAAGAAAGGAGATCACAGAATCAGAGTCCACAAGGAACAAGAAGACATGTGAGTAAGTAGGTATTGGTGATTGGACAATCGGAAAGCGGATAATAAATCTCTGTTCAAGTGACAATGTCACCGAAACCAGTGGTCAGTAAAGCCGGGTCACAGATCAAAAGATTTCCGCTAAGCTGCTATGCTGTATAGCCGCCAAGCTGAAGAAGTTGGGGAATCTCCGCATATATTGCAGGTCTTTTAGATTTTTTTTTCAAATTTTGTTCACAAATATTCCAGTTAACTTCTTGGGATCTGCGAAAATATGACCGTTTGGAAGTATAGTAATTCAGGAGGCGCTGGAGCAGGTATTCAGATTTTGTTTGTAGCTTGTCGTGTACAGGACACATTAATAATCTGAGGTAAAATAATCTCAAGCTCGTATATAAAAACTCTTCTAAAAACAAATGTAATTAAAGGAGCAGAAGGCAACATCACATGACGTAATCACCCTTTGGGACCCCTGCTGTTCACTATTCGGTACTTGGGCTCTCATGAGAAATTTTGTCTGAAACCAATGCTTTTTGTATGCGCTGAATGCAAATCATGATACTTCGTTGTTTCTGATATTATTATATAAATCTTTGGAAAGATTAGGCCAATACGGAGCGGACACATGGACATGAGGTTATAGCAGGTAAACAAGAAGATCCACACCCAAAATATTTGAAAAAGCTCATAATTTAACAAGTCTCCGAAATGGGTTTCGGACCTCATGCCAAGGTAAATTAAAGTTGCTCTTCTGGCTACCTCGCCATTTGCCTAAAGCCTCAAAATTACTACAAGACCAAGTATAAATGTGGGCGCTAAAGCCTTCCTACTTTCTACTGGAGAAACTTTTCTGATAAAAAGAAAAATCTCCGCCACCAACTTTAGCTGGCGAGTTTGGCCATTTGGACCATAGCTTTTTATGCATGTTCATGTTATTCAAGTAAATGAGAAACAGTATTTCGTCGTCCATATCTTTCTTGCTCATTAACTCGAGCCCAGCCTTATCTTGCGACTTCATAAAGCTGTAGTACTGCTAAAGCTGCTGGACAAACTTTCCTTCATATCGGCGCGGCGCTTTCACCCAACCACTATGTTTATGCAGTACAAGTACAAGACTTGCTGTATTTCCATCTTCTTTTCGTAATTAATCTCGCCCTGTACAAAATCCACCCTCCTCGTATGGATATTTAGTTCCTTTTAGCTATAAGGTTATATATTTCCTTGGGTTTCCAAGAAGCTCTTTTTCTTGTGAAGCTGTAGTAGTAGTAAATGGCCGAATCTCTCGGACTACGGACGTGAGTCTTTTGGCGGGAGTAATAAAGCTGGGATATATAATAAGAAGGGTGTTTAATGAAACGCGTGAAATTCACGAGCTCCACATATCTTTCCCCCAACCAAGTCTTGTTTCTTGGCCCCCAAAGCAACCCGGCCCGAACCTCCTCCGACGTCTTCAAAGAGGTCCAACAAAGTCGGAGCTCAATGTAAAAGCCGCTCGTTTTGGTGATACCAAAAGCTGAGAGACTTAATTAGCAAATAGATGACGGTCGATTCGGTGAAATTACTCATTACTTTTTCTTTTTCTTCTTCTTGCATATATCTTTGGGCTTCTCGAGCAAAGAAGGCAATCTCGTCTTCCGCTTCGACAGACGTGCAAACACGGGGAAAAAGTATTTTTGGATCAAATTCTCTTGTCCGATGTCGCTTCTTTTAGTGGATTTACTGGCAGTAAAAGTGCGAGTCGCTCGGCTTTAGGACGTTGAATATTACAGGGAGAGTCCGTGAAAACGATCAATATTTCTAGGGCTATAAGAAGTCCACGCCAGGACGGCCTTTTAATGGCTATAATCATCTCAACGCCGTGTCTCAACAGGGGAGAAAGAAAGCAGCACCTTTTCAACAGGAGGACATTTCGGCGGTCCGTCAAGTCCATCGGAAACTCGTTCCAAGAGTCCATTTCGCCCACCACAAACTTGCATGAGAAGGCAACACTTATTTCCTGAGGTTGAGCTTAAGTAGTTTTTGGCTATGCGTTACTGGATGTTGGACGTACATATTCATGAGTGGGGCTGGAGGAGAAGTCGCTCGAGTGGCAGTTCGAGGAAAACACTCGAACGGCGGCGGCGGGGATTTGTTTATGCTTCCGGGCTGTATTCACGATATGCGGTAAATGTCTGATATTTATTCGAATGCTGACCAAAGTGCAGTCGATATTATTATTGCTTCGCCGAAGTTACAGTAGCCTCTGGCTGCTTTCTTTCTATTTGCAGAAGAGTGTATTTTTCCTCAAAAAGAGGGAATCAGCATATATCGGCATAAGAAGAACAAGGGATAAAACAAGGGCGGACGTGTATTCTCTAACTTGGTCCGAAGTTCGGTGGTACTCGAAAATAACGTTAATGCGCTATGACGCTATGAATGCACTTGGGCTTCCTCCCACGCACATCGTGGAAGACACAAGTTTGTGGAGTTTGCTGGAGAAAGTCCAAGTTTTGTGTGTGTGTGTGTGTGTGTGTGGGAAATGCATCCAAATTGTATGCAGTTCTGAAGTAGACTTTGGTCAAGTTTTTGGGGGGAATTGTGTGAGACACAGGGGAAAAGTTGAGAGAGACGTCTTGATCAGCTCCTGTCAGAACAACAAAGTTTCGCCTTTCAACAGGATTCCAAGTAGGGAACTTGGGACTTGGGAGTAGAAACAAGAGGGAGACTCAATCGCATACAAATTAGTATTGTGGAGATTGCTAAATACTTGGAATCACTTTAATTGATCGAAGGGAAAATAGGAGAGTTTGTGAAAATTTTAAAAATAGTGTTAGTTTTTAGTGCCGTTTTGAACCATTCTTTAATTGTGCTATCTCAACCGTCAGATAGGTGAACAATACCTCGCCTAAAAGAGCCATTCTGTAAAACGTTAGTGTTTAATTGATTTATGAGATTCACGAAGCAGGTTGCACAAAATTCAAACCTTTGGCTGATAACAGTTCTTTATAACGTTTTAAGAAATTTCTCTTAAATTTTGTTCCCTATTCCTCTGAATCCCGTTACAATTTGAGATCTTTACAAAGTTGTCATTTTCATCCTTGTCAGCAAGAGCAAGCCTGCCCGACGTGTCATTCCAAAGAACCTAATGGCCATTCTTAACGACAGGTCTTCAACTGTGCTGTCTGTCCTGTCGCCAAGTCTTGTAGATTCAGCAGACTATACAAAATTAACTGTTATAAGGATGACGGACGAGAGGGACGAGGAAACCGTTTGGATTTCACGCTATAATAGCCATTATGCTCACGGTTATATAATAATTCGTTTCTTCTTCTTCTTTTTACCATCTTTTCCCTTCTTCTTGGCTTCCTTGCAATCTGTCTTTGAATCTTTCTGAACCTTTAGTCATTGGAATCCTTCGACAACCCACGCGCAGACCCCACTAATCTTCACTCCGTCCTAATATCCCAATCCTAATGGTGATCCAAGTTCCCAGAATTAAACACATGTACGCAAGTACAGTAAAAATACATAAACGGGGATACTAATCCGAATATTTTTAAATAACACAGCCAAGAACTCTTCTTCTGCTCCGTCCTTCGTCATCCTGCTTACAGCAACGATCTTATACATTCGAAGGTAATGGAGACAAGACTCAAGACGTAACAAACAACAATAGCCGACAATCCTTCTTTACCTGATTGGTCATGAGATTCGAGCCGGTCCAAGAACCTTTTTTCAACTTGTGTTATAGCGGTTGCCGTGGTGGCAGATTGCGTTCGGACAAAGTGTAAAAAAATCTACCTGACCTACCTCACGGAATTATGTCTTGGAGGATTGATTCTTATTTTAATGCAGTTTACTCACAGTTTACTCCTGATGCACATGTGGCTTTGAAAAAAAGGGCTTTTACGGCTCTTTAAGAAGGAAGCTGGGGATGTATATATGTATTTCCTATCTGAAATGGCTTCAAATCAGTCATCAGTCGTAGTCAATAATAAATAGAGTTTCTAGACGTGGATAACAATTTTTGAACACAAATGATGCATTCAACGCAACCGAATTCAACTATTTACTACATGAGATTTTTACCTCTACGAAACCTAACGGCACTAAAGTCTAGCAACAAATTACGTTACTCTGTTCACATGGCGCTACGGGTAGTTTCCGTAGAATTGAAAAGCTCGCTTGGACATTTTGTTTTGGACTTTTGGTTTTTGGTCCTCCTAATTATTTCTATTACCTCCGTTGGAAACAACTTCCGCTCTGCATGTTTCGCCCTGCTCGATTGTTAAAACGTCTAAAAATTAACTTCTATGAGCGGAAGCTCCTCATAGACAGACACCTTCAAATAAAAGTTGATATTCAAGAAAGCTTAAACGCTACATAATTACATATATGTAGACAACGAGCATCTGCCGGATTGCATTCAAGATTTCATCTCATCTCCTTTTGGGATCTCGAGCCAACTTTTAAAACTTGGCTAAAGACTATGCTCGGAATATTCTTAAATTGTACTTCGGAGGTATCGCCGGCCGAGCCAACCTCCTGCCTATCACTGGAGCTCATTACACCGATAATTATACACGCAGGAGGTGGAACCACAAAAGCCTTTGAAAAAGCATGTATTGAAATGCTGGAGAGACGGCAAAAACAAGAGTCTAGTAAAATTATATTCCATCCTCTTTCTTGGTCCCTCAACTACTATTACATTACATAGCTTTTATCCGGCCGTCCATCATGATGATTCTTCATTTCCCTTTCTTCCTGGATAATTCAAAGACTAATGTGTTATTAAAGCTATGAGAAGAAAAAGGAGGCCTTCATTACTCATCTTGTTTGTTCTGACGAGAATGGCAGTATATATATAGTAGAGTAGCAGAGGACCAAGAATTAAATTTCAAGTAGGTTGAACCTCGTATTAAATTGTTAATTTGAAAGATGCTATTCCAGCCGCCATCCCGCGCGTCAACCTTTTATAGTGTGTTGTGGGTATATAATAATAATTTTGATTGCTGCTACTGGCTTGAGGGTTCCAAGAAGGACTTTTTTCAAATTATACTAAACGTATAAGTCTATTGACTGAGAGAGAGTCGGAAGCTGAGGCTGCCTCCTGCAATTTGATATCCATGATTATTCACCCTGACGCAGGGCTCCTGGCACAAGCCAAACGTAATATAAAAAAGGCTCCGGGTTAAAAAGCATGCATGGACAACAAACAGATGGAAAAAATTATTGTATTTCAACTACCACGTCCCTTTTAGTATGTATTTACAGAGAGAACACAAACATTTGTTCAACCAAGGAACCGGGTGACGCCCGTTTAAAAATTCACAAATATGATAAATAGTCATTGCGGACAAAACGTTGGAAGGGTTGACATGACGAGCTACCCGCAAAATACAGAAGTTGAAGTAACAGGAACTAAGGAGACTATATAACAGTATTTTTCATTTCGCTTGTAAGTAAGCAGTATTATTAACGGTGAGCGTTTTTGAAGATGAGAGACGCCAACGGAAGTCGGCGGCATAGAGACACAGATTTGGAAAATGGATAACGCGGATACCAAATCCCGTAATCGGGACGCGACAGAAAGCTCTTGCTACAAATGTACAAAGCCTGGCTTGGTCACACTTTAAAATGCACCCCTCATCCATCGGTAGAATCAAGATTCAAGGGTTATCACATTACTAAAAAAATTTCAAAGCCCTAATGTCATTTGGGGATCCGGAGGCGACGAGGAGGTCAAACGGATGCCAGCAACCGCCTTTGTCTCGTGCCAAAAGTCGGGGAGAGTATTTACATTGGAGCAAAAGTGGGCAGCTTTAAAAAATTAATGTCGCTGAGAAGTTTGAAAGAGAAGACTAAAATAAAATTACAAAATGGATGAAGCAGGCTGAACCAAGGTTGTTGGGCAGGGAATTCAAGATGAAAATTTTTGGTATTAAAATGCTCAGCTTTGGTGCCGTTCGAAGATTTATAGTAATTTTGCCGGTCAAGTCGCAGATTGTTTTCTTCATTGGTGCATAAAACTCGAGTGAATTAAATTTATGTGCGAATTTTGAAGCTGAAACCGACTGAACATGAAAATAGTATAGACAAATATTGCTTTGCTGGACTTTTCAAGTATTTTTTGAGACGAAACCATTGAAATCGAAGACCTTCCAGAAGGTCAATTGCGGGGTAATCAAGTACCATCGATAAAACAATCAAACAAGCTCCAAAAACCTAGGCACAGGTCAATTTAATACCACCATAAACGTAAACGGTCTATAATTACCCGAGTTCAAAGAAATTTGTTCTTCTTCTATAATTTTATGACCTGCATTTTGTTGGCCTGTAATACTATCGGCACGTTCCTATATTTTGGTTCAGTTTACTACATTGATTCCAGAGCTTGATAAAGCTCGATGGAGTTCGATTCCAAGAATTCTTTAAAAAAGAAAGCTAAATTTTAGTCCTTGTTTAAATTGATTACAGCTCTACTGATAATTTCATCAGACGCCAATGTAATTGCTGCGTTGCATTGCTGAGCAAGAGAAATGAACTTAAAATGCTCGACATCAGTAACCATTAATTTTGCAATTGTTCCTTGTTCATCACAAATTAGTTGCAGATGTGCGTTATGAGAATTGCCCATTAGATGCTTCGGCTAGGCTAGATTTCAACCTTCAAAATTTCGAATTTGAGTTATAATAAACTTGAGGAGCCTATGAGCCTTACAAAACCGTTACTTATTCCCAACTCTTCCAAAATCCTTGCCTATAACGGTCCACATTTTCAATTTTTTCTTGCATCAGAAATCAGAAAAAACTTCCTAAAAAACATCGGTCTCGGCCGCGCGGCGGATCTAAAATATTCGGTATCGATTATGATCAATCCTTTCGAAAACGCGTTTACACATTGATTCCATGTCGACGGACAGGAACGGGACAAGGCTTTTAATGTACGTCATTTCACGGTCTACCCTTTACCGTTGGACAAGGAGCCCGGCATCCAGCCAGCCACCCGGTCTGATGCTGATCCTCCTCACTGAATAAAGTTGATATAAAAACTCGGATTGATATATATGTAGTATAATGTACATTTCTCTCTGGGCTATAAAATTATCCGCAGGACAAACTCACCTCGTCTCTCTCTCTTCACTCTCATCCCTGAACAAAAAAACCGAATATAATTTTTTGTAAGCAAATCTACTGAAAGGATTACTATTACAAACTTTTTATGATTCAACACTCGCTACTTAAATATACCGGTCCACCGTCGTCCTCGTCGTCGTCCATCCATTCAGCTCCTCTTTTGATTCATAAATATATGAGAGAAGAACATGAATGGAATAAATCGAAAGGGTTCGTGTGTGCATCTATTATCCGAAATATTTTGTATCCTTCGAACGAACGCCTAACGGACGAAGGACGGACGGAGGAGCCTGAATCAAAATGATATTCTAAATACAGTTACACTTTTTTCAATCCCTCAATCCTTTCTTCTCATTCCTATGCAAAGATATGCCGACCATCCGACCGCCTAACGCCTGACCAAACGCTGCCACCTTTCCTCTAGTCTTTTGCTCCATCATCATCATCCTCTTCATCTTCCTTTACATTATGTAAGGAGAAAAGAAGAAGCGTTTTTTATATTCAAATGTATTCACAACATGACAACCCTTTCCCTCGATGCTCCGCCTTTTTGGCTCCTCTCCAAAGCGGCCCCCTCATCATCATGCAACACGCTATGCAAATACCGCTACACCCTAACACCTTTGTAGACTTCTTGTAAGCAGCATATAGGCTCTGGAGTTTTAAATTTATTCAACCCTTTTCAACCCTTTCCCCAAGCTCCGCCTCTTTACCAATCAACGAGCTCGTTTGCATATAAACTAGACGTTACAGATATAGACTTTGAGCACGGAATCGCCAGGTAAATTTTATAGCCCAATTAAATTGTGCTACATTCAAGTGCCGTTTAATATAAATGGTTATGCTCGCTAACAGTTTTCCAGATTGATTGATTGATTGATTGAATTCTTTATTATACTGTTTATAGCCTTCATGTAAACATGATGTTAATGGCCTAACAGATAACGAGCAGCTTTAGAATTCTCGAATTTCAGGCATGAAACAGGACGGGTATATTTTTACCCAAAAGGACCTTTTTCCAAGCTTGTCAGGTTGCGGACATCTGTCGTGTTCCTTGAATATTCTCAAATGAACATCCGTTTTTGTAAATGTACGTTTACGAACATTTTGGTCACTAAAATCTCATTCCCACGTACGTAAGTAAAACACACGGTATTGAATAACGAAAAATACGTGTTTGTGTATATGTCAGCGACCACCCCTCTTCCGCATTACGTATTACTTTTACAGTATACACGAAATGTATTCAGAATTCAGAGAGGACACTGGAGGAGGATGACAAACAAAAAAGTTCTGATAATTCTCCATATTTCAGTATTTCAGCTCCCAAAGCAAATCCACCTACACAATCGATCACCATGACGAAAAATATCCCAAGCTCTTATGGACTTTCCACAATAATATATAATCAACGCTTTACGAATACGCTCAACGAATACGTTTCTGTAGATTCGGAAAGCAAGCAACGCTTGCTTGATGGTTGTAGAATTAAGAGAAATATCGATCATCAGAATGAATTCAGTGATTCAGTGAAGCGTTCTTTTACTGACTGGAGTAAGGATGTCCTACTGGTGATGAAGCGGGAGTCGTGACATTGCATAAATTCATTACATGATTTGGGGAAAATGTATTCACAATTTTCCTCGTCCGATTCATGAATAGAATGCACGGCCGCCTGCCAAGGCAAAGTAAAATACATTGCGCAAGGTTAGTTATTACAAGGAGCAGCAAAGTCTGTTGCTTTTGGCCTTTTTACTTTTCTCTCTCTCTCTGTTCTGTTACTGCATTTCCATTCACTTTTGAATATTTATGTGGACAAAAGCCAGTTATACATCTCCCCACTACATACGGACGTGTTCAAGATTTAGTTTCAACCAAGGGTCGGACTTCCAAAAAAGTGCTGTGTATACACAAGTCCCTCTGGTTTATGATAATAATAGGAGGAATCTGACTGCCTGCTTTAAAACTGTAAGGATGATGATGATAATATATTCCAAATGTAATCATCATGGAATTTTATGGAAAAGGCGAAAAAGGGACGCGCATGACAATATTTCCCTCATTTCGATTGTCAAGGCAAATGTGGCGAAACGGAATTGCCCCTGAAATATAATACCTACTTTAAACGGTACTACTACTCCTTCCAGTAGTGATGAAACGTCCGTAATTTGAATACACGTAAACACACAGTTCCTCTAGAGGATCAGAACCGGGATTCGGAACCGAGATTTAAGGTACAACAGGTACCGGCCGACAACCACTCCCGTTATATATCTCTTACGTAAACGAAGAAGAGAGACACAGTTTTTTCACCATGAATAGCCAAAAAGGACGACCTTTTTATGCCGAATTTTGAATGTGAATTGATCAGCAGCAGCAGCAGTATACATAGCAATTCATCATTCTGAATTGGCGGAGGTGAAGTGTCAGAGGGAGAAGAGATTGATATACGGATTTTCGGAGATTTTGAGGACGAAAATTAAATTGTGCAAGACTTTGGTGCCGATTTCTTTGATATGTCGAAAACGCTGATAGTAAATTAGATAAATTTGTCGTATTGCATTGTACCTGTAGCCGGTGAACTGAGGCTCCTTTCCATGCGCTTCAGAGGCTCTGCTGCAACAACAAACAAAAATATAATTATTAGCTTCAAAATTAAATTGAGGTACATTTTTTTCAAAAATTCGCGCGCTTCCATTTTGAAGATTATTATATAAACCAACCTGAGAGACCAACAAAAGCCCGGGTGTTCAAGCCCAAGACACTCATTTTCATCCGTCTCTCCAAACTTCTATGCACACACTGCAAATTACTGTTCCTTCGCGTTTCTTGTTTTAGATGCATTGGACTACTTTTTTTCTGACTTTTCAACAACTAGTCACAGTCAACCACAAAGCACAAAGTTGGCAAACAAAAATGGCAAAAGCCCCTTCCACACTTGGACCATGTCCTGCACAACTGGATTCACTTTGAACTGATCAGGTTGCTTAACGTTACAAGAAACGGGGACTCGACTACTTGTTCACTTGGCGACTGCCTCATTCGAAATGAGGGGTTGAACGGTTCGGCTGATCAAGTGAAGACGATCCGAGGCCCCTGCCGTTCAAGGCCCACCCTTTTACTACTTTAGCATGTAAATTCAATATATTCTTCTACCACATTCAACTATGGCTTTTTATGCTGCTGCTGCTGCTGCTGCTTCCCCTCGTTCCAACACTATTTTTGAACCTTGTTACGTGCATAAGGGTCCTGGTCCCTTGAAGTTCGAACTGAAGCTAGTTATGTGTGAGGAGCCCGAGAACATCATCTCACAGCGGGTTTACGGATTCCCATTAAAAACTGGCCCACAACTTGACACGATGAACCAAGAAGACGCTTAATATAATCCTCTCCAGGTTTCTCCAGGATTTCTCCAGTAAACAAGTCCGTACCAGCAGATGCATGTACATGGATAGACTCCACGGACGTAAGCAGTTGAGCATACAAAATATAGACGGGGACGAATAATAGCTATAATAGAAAAGACTGGATGAAATAACATCATCACTTGGCTTCCTAACCCTCCAAGGACAAACAGATGCTATGTATATAATGCGCCTGATTTTTAAGCTGCATCATCCTGAAAATATACTGGGAGTTGACGGGCTTCTTATAAGAACCTTAAGGTTCTGGTGGTGGAGAATGAAGCAATAAAAATAGCGTGGAACTGCATCATCTCGGTTAAAAAAGCTTGGTGTTTCCAAGGATTGTTTACCTCATTTAGCCGACCGGATAACATTGTTTATATATGTATTTGATAGAAAAGAGGGAACTTGAAGTGAGATCCTAACCTAGGCTAACATGTGCGGAGGCAGAGTACATATTTCTTGTGTAGTAGTTTCTTATCAGTCAAAAGTGAACAAGGGAAAGAACCTTTGGGGAAAAGGGTCTTGGGATCACCATAAGATTTTTGGATGACGGAAGAAGAAGGAATGAGAAAGACGTAATTTCTTCAAATCATTACACCCCTGGTATTTAGGCACATTTGCCACCCGCTTCCACCAACATTTCCACCAGCCCAACAATGTGTTTTACAATCTTTTTAATGCCTGTATCGTATGTATTTTAGGCTTCTTTCTTTGTTGTTGTTGGTAGTTTAGTTTGTGGAGAAGGAACAAGAAGACGGGCGAATATATGGAGCTCTTCAAGGATGTGAACCCGTTGGAATTGGACTGAAACCCAAACCACGGATCCTTCTCTTGTTAATTGTAAACACCTGGCAATTAAAATAATTCCGGTTGCCAGGTGAACACACACCTGGCGAAAGTTGATGTAACGTTAACTGACTTTCAATGCATTTTTAGTTTTACTGACGATTATTCTGGCAGAGAATTTAAACTTTATAAGTTCAAATGCTCAAATTGGCGATCCCTCACACCACAAAATTCATTTTACTTTTTTTGTTCAAAGCAATGATATATTTATGCAAGCTTTTGGTGCCGTTTTACATGAAGCAGCAAATCAGCAGCTCCAGCGTCAGATGCGTATAAGACGCAGTCAAAACAAATTCATCTCTCTTGCTTCTTTTGATGCTTTCAATAACGTTATTGTGTTTATTCCAGAAAATTCAACTTTCTAAGCTGTTTCGCTTAGATTTATTATTAGCTCGCAAAACTTATTCGTTCTTGCTTATCATAAGCAAGCTCCTTTTTAAAAATCTCCACATCACTTGAGCTTGAGCCTAAACTGCATTGGAGGCTCCTTTTCCAACCCAGTTGAGATTTCGAACATTGGAACATCATGCAAGAAGTCCAAGTCCACATGTGTATTTTTTTTATCCACGACTCGACACGCTCAAGTGAAACCACGAATTGTCCAAGATTGTACACTTCATTCCAATCCGCCTAACATATAGCACGCGCGTTCATCTGTGCCCAAAGAGATTGTACCGATTTTTGTCGTCGACTTGAGAAACTGTACCAAGTTGACTAGAAACCAGTAAGGTAATACTATACAGTAGATAATCCTCAGTAATTTTTTGTCCATGTTTTAACCATTCATCAAAGGATAAAAGGGTTCAACTTTTCGTCGTCCTTCCCTCCTGCCAACACCACCACAGGCATGTGCTCGTCCAAAATCCGAAACTCGGGCCACATCCATGGAAATTCCATATGTAAAAAAGAATGTAAAAACGACCCTCATCATCAGCATGATGATCATCTCTATATAACCCTTTTTTGAATCCTTTTTCTCTACGCATCCTCTCATCTACTCAACTCGCTCAGCTACATGTTGACACCTTGGTATAGTCGTAGTTTATTTTTTACATTCAAAAAAGCCCGCACAAAAAATTAGGCAAACACAATTTATCCAGGCATCAACCGAATATAATCAACCCTTTCTTAAAGCAGGAGCAGCAGCTGCCCGCCTCGCTTCATTTTATTCCATACCCCTTTGGCTCGGGCCATTCAAAACAGCTTTATATATAAACGGGATCGTATCGTATCAGACTCGTGACTATGACAAGCCCCGATAAAAAATTCAATCAACCCCTTTTGATATTCAACCCTTGGCTTCCCTCCGTCTCGTGATACAATTTACATGGATAATTTCTCCTTCAGCATTCTGATTGGTCAATGCATTTATATCTACATGCGTTTGAATATTCAAAATAGTACTACAGTCTACCTGTCCTTCTACAGCTTTAACCCTTTCGGACATGGGGCGGAGTCTCGTTCAATTTGGAATGCAAATAAAAAGTCCTATTAGAGAAGGGCCTATTTGAAGCGACTAATTCAATTAGGAAAAAGCTGCGACTATTAAAATTTACAACGTGGTTGTGAACAAGCCGGTTTTTGGGTAATGGGAGAATAATTGGAAATTTTAAAAGGGAAACGGATGCAATTCAAAGATTGGAAATATGATTGCGTAACGAGGATGAGAGGAGCAATTCATTCTTTACCGTTCTTAACAGTCAGGCGTTGAGCCAGTTAGTTGTTAACGTTGCGTTAAGAGTCTCGGAGTCGCGTGCTTATTAGCTGTTGATCGCGGCTCATTACCACTTGCGAGTACTTGAAGGCAAAAATATTTGAAATGGATAGATTTTTAAAGTGTAAATGGACTGATCTCGTGTACTGATCAGAAACTTGAGCGCAGAAGACTTGCTGCAACGCTAAGTGGCACACGCCGAGAGAATGTTATGAGACGACACAGCTGGTTCTGAAGGGCCTCAATGATGTTCATATGGTGATATTGGTTTGGTTGGAGATGTAATTGGTTGCCATTAAAGGGTTGTTTCCGAAAAAGGGTACCGAAATGGTTAGAGTCAGAGTTTCAGAAAAATGTTATTAAATTAAAGAGTTAAGAGAGGTAAAATGTGATGGTTGATGGGACTGATGATGATCAGACGTGGTAATTACAGATTGGACACTGGGTTTTTGGTGGAGAGCTGTTTGGAAGTACAGTGATAATTCGAATTAGTGGTACCACTAATCAGTGGTAACCTCGGAATAGTGGCGAAATATTTTGGCCCCGGCGCACCTCCATAAGATTAACATTAGGGAAAGTCTCCGAATAGTGGCACCACTATTCAGAAAACC